>VNJN01000965.1:0-15238 GCA_008042485.1 Drosophila mayri | reverse complement strand
CGACATCCTGGCCCACCCGAACATAAAGCTCTTCATCACCCATGCAGGAAAGGGCGGAGTGACCGAGGCCCAGTACCATGGCGTTCCGATGCTGGCGCTTCCCGTTTTCGGGGATCAGCCCACCAATGCCAAAGCCATGGTGGAACAGGGCTTTGGCCTGTCCCAGAGTCTGCTCACCCTTGAGGAACAATCCTTCAGCGAGGGCATCCAAGAGGTTCTTGAGAATCCAAAGTACGCGAATGCTGCGAGGTCCTTCTCAAGGCTCTACCGTGATCGGCCAATGAGCGCCCGCGAAACGTTAATATATTGGATAGAGTACGTGATCCGTCACCATGGAGCCGCCCACCTGCAGAGTCCAGTGGTGCACCTGAGTTATATAGCCGCCAATAACTTGGATATTTATGCCTTAATAGTTATAGTAATTGCTGTTATTTTCTATACTTTAAAACTAGTTATTCGACTTTTGATTACAAAACTTAGTGCAAAAAAGCCAAAGAGTAAGTCAAAGTCAAAGAAGCAGTGAATCAATAAAATGATTGTTAACTTTTAAGATTTTTACTCTCGATTTTTGCCGCAATAAAATCGATCTTATTATTCTTTCAGCCAGCTTGTGACTATTTTATGTTTACATATATATGTATATATCTTTATTTACTTTGGCGGTATGCCTCCGCCAGTCCCTTGGGCTGAGTAAACTTTCCTGTCCACATAGTTGCCAACTTTATTACAAAAATTCGTAACATACATCTGTGCACCGCCGTCTCATTGTAGTCTGCGTTTTCACTCCAATGCCAATTTGCAATGCACTAGAAATTCTTCAAAGTTGGCTCTGCCAGGATCTGAACAACATTTTTCAATAAGCAAATTTCAATTGAAATAGCAAACGTAAAAGGCATGCGGCGAACTACCAGCTCCACTTTACTGCAGAGCCCCACATAAGGTGGTCGGCGGGCGCCGGGGCACCAAGCACCAAGCACCAAGCGCAGCGAACACCGAACAACAAAAAAGTATTTCAGAAATCTCGGCATTGTTTTGTGTTTTCCCCGTTTGCGATGCAGAGCAGCGGAGGTGTATATGGAAATGCCAATTGGGAAACTGGCGCGCCGGCGGGAGCCAAGAGTTAGCAGGGAAAGTATTCGCTCAAAGTCGCGGGCGGTCTTAACTAATTAATATTGTTTCGCAGATTCTCGCCGTGTGAGAATTTGTGGAATTTTATTGAGTCTGAGGAAGCAGTAGAGAATTATTTGTTAATCTAAAAGTAGTTAAAATTGGGTGTAAAATAAATCAAAGCTGGGAAGTTGCATTTGTCAGACCTCTAAAGCTTGTTGATATTTGTATACAAAGATTACCTATAAATAATATAAAATGTAATCATAAATTAATAAAATTATAATTCTGGAACAATTAAAAATATACCTAGGAGATCTGTTTGTTTAATTTTAATCTGAGCCGAAAATAAGAAGCTAGGAGACTGATGATTACGATTATGTTCAGCATTAAGCTTAAAGATTTCTTACATAAAGTTTAAAGAAAATTTAAGAACAAGGGTTTAACATAATAAATAAATTAAAAATATAGCCAATTTAAAATAAGATCTTTAGCTTTTTAACTAAATGAGTATATATTTGGAATAGACATGAAGTTCATAATAATAATATTAAAACTTAAGTGTGTATGTTTCAAATATCCAGTGAAGTATATCAAAATTAACAGAAATAATAAACTTCTACATCTCAGACAATATTAAATTAATAAAAGATAATTTTTGTGTGATGTATTTCTGTTGGCTTCATCCAGCAAAGAATAATGAAAAGGGTTTCCCATTCAGTTTTGAATTTTATAAAGGAATACATATCATACAAAAGGCTGGCTGCTACCTAAAGGCTCTGAGTCTGTCCCCTCTCAAAATTCTTATATTTTCTATTCTATTTCCGCAGCCTTAATTTACTTTGTCAAATATTTATCTACTCTTAGCCATTTAATTGCATAATGTACCACTTCAGTGGCACCTCAGGCATAAACAATCCGTGCATTCAATCTAATTTTACCCACGAAACCAGTTCTAACCCCCGGCTTGGACAGAAGGTTCTCACTGATGTTGGCAGTTTGTTTAATTAAATTTGGAATAACAAAGGAAGAGAAAAACGTATCTGCCGATCTGTGCGATCCTCTGTAAACAGTTTCCCGGAATACCTTTTCAAGTGGCTGACATAAAAAACACGCACAGAAAAAAAGCTGTGAAACTGAAAGGGAAGGGAACTCGCTGCGTCACGGCGCATTGTCCAATGAAATCATTTTACGCAGCAGTCAGGACCATAATTCATATGGCCGCAGGGGACGAGTTGGGATTCCTGGTTTCCCGATCGAGGCCGTAACCCACCCCGTGACGCGGAGTGGAGTGCCGTGAAACCGATATGTCTCAATCAGAAGTTCCGTGCAATTTGCACCCCGCACGTGGCCAAGTGCAATTGCAATTACTTCCAGAGTTCGGAATTTAACGATGGGAACACGCAAATTGCTCGGTTTACAAACCCTGTCCCAAAATTTGATTTCAATGATGCTCATCAGAGCGCTGAGCCTGCGTGGGAACACTTTCCCTGCTGCGGTTTGTCTCGCCGACTTTCGCCGATCTTCCTTCCGGTGGAGTTTGGCAAGGGCGTGGCCGGAATCGCAGTTTTTCGGCGGCTCTACGCTTTAAATTGCTTTCGAACGCTGTGGTTTTGTGGTAAATTTTGGAGACAAACGCAACGAGGCGAGTGCCGAGTCCATGCTGTGCGTTTGTGGGCAGGACTTTTCAATTTTGCATTGCTTTGTTTCCAATAACCACTTCGCATTGCATTTCATTTGTTTTTCCATCAGCGGGGAGTTATTTCGATGCTTCTGGAGGGGCAGGGCAGGGCAGGGGCTGGTAGGTAATTCAAATTTGTTGCTGCGTAAATTGAAATGCTACGAAAGCGCATAAACATTCCAATCAATTTGTTGGCAAATGAATTATGCATTGAAAATTGCATAGCCTGGTTTTGCGGCCTGCATGCGGGCGTTGGCAAAGGGCTACGAACTATTGACGAAATCGGCAAATTTGCTTAAAATTTAAAGCTCAAATATGCAGGGGTCGATATGCTAAATTGCTACATTAGGAAAATGAGAGAGAGAGATATTAGTTTGCATTCTAATTGCAAACAGTTTCTCATGCCAGACATTCTGAAGGAACAAGAAATTCATGGAAGTTATGTTTAGTTAATTATGAAAATCAATTTTATATATTCGGATGTCCTGTTTGAATATATATTTTGACATATTTGTGGTTTACATGCCAGTTGATAATTTATATATAATTTATTTTTCTTTTTATTAATAAAAGTATACTTTCCTTTATATTAAATATTTTCTTTTCGTAAATTAAACTTTTATCAAATAAAAGTTATTTTATTTTAACTTTAGAGTATACATAATTCGAAATTAAATATTACATTTATAAAAAGGTAAAATTTAAAATATATAACTAGGAAAACAAACCAAACTTAGAGTCTTTTAAGTCAAATCCATTAACCACATACAGTTTTTATGGTACAAAACCGACTGTTTGTTGAGTCTACAGCGCATATTTGTTTTGGCTGGCACTTTTAGCAACCTCACTTCACTAAGCCTTGTTGTGACAAGATTTCCCCGACATTTTGCATAATTAAATAGTACACATATTTTATTATTTTCCCAACACTTGTGCCTATGTTTTCACAAAACTGCAGCACTTGGAATTGCGCCGCCCAAACAATCGTAAAAACACAGGGCGAAGCGGTGCCAATCTGCACTCCCCCGGTGGTCAAATAAAATCAATAATCCTTAAAAATACAATATTTTACGCATAAATACCTTTTTTTTAATACGCTGCACGCGACTGAAAATGGTTGGAAAATACGTTTTCTCGATCAAAAAACGAGCATAAAAACGCGTCGGGGATTTGCTGAATGCGTTTTTTGTCGCCTGCCCAACGGCGACAACCAATTTGTAATCAAAGTAATTTTAATGCAAATTTTATATGTTACTGCACGTAGTTACAGTGCACCCGCCCAGAGGCGTAGCCAGCATCCTGCCGGCCACCAACTGAGCCCGGCCAATAACATAAAAGCCGTATATAAGTACAAAAGTGACCGGCACTGGAAAAGTCTGAAAAGGGTCGCGAAAAACTGGCGCTTAACTGTGGCCAGGCATCCAGCCTCCCCGCTGCCAGTGAAGAGTTTCCAATAAACCAGTTTCCAGCTCCACGTTTGCACTTCTGCTGCACGGTTTGTTTATTCAAATGATTTTATGACTTTTCCGAAAAACCAAATGGTGACAACTTGTGGCCCTAAAAGTTGAACATTTTGTGGGCAAATAAAGTGAAAATTTTAAATAAAAAATAGATTGTAAGGGTTGAAAGCTAAAAAGATTAAAATAGATGCGAAGCCAGAGAATAATACGAATTGGGAGTGCTCTTCTTTACTATTAAATAAAGGGATATTATTGGGATTTATATTTAAAATAAACGGTTAAACATTTATGTAAATAGATTTATGATTAAAAATTGTACTAAACCGATTTATAAATAACTACTTTCCTTTCTTTAACTTATAAAAGTAGTCCAGCATTTACCCATCTTTTTTTGTAAAATAAATATAAATATTTCGGTTACCAGGACACTTTAATATAGGTTCAAGGAAACGAGACAAGCATGTTTTCATGTCCAAATTATCCAACTTGACCCAGCAACAGTCGCACCTGTAGTCGTCTTTCCACTGGTTGCATTATGGGAACTACAAAGATAAAAAGAAACACGACTTTGGCCTTAATCGTCCGAGAGACAAATTTTCAGTTCTTTAGGGTCGCATAAATTTAACCATTGAGAAAAAGGTTCACATTAGGCATCATTAGGCGGGAGAGAATTGCGGTCGAGGTGCGGTTGCGACCGCTACCGGAATGGAGAAGCCACAATGTGTGGCAACCACAGCGGTGGCTATCAGCGGATTGGGCCCGCATACAGTCCCAGTTGCCAGGGCACATGTGTGCGACTGAGTGGCTAAGACAAAACGGACACCCCGGCCGAAAGGACTTGAGACGCGTTTCAGGTAGCTGTGGCTGTGGCTTCTTTCTTTTCCTGGGAAATTGCCCGAAAGTAATTATGTAATTGACTTCCAGCAGAGGCGGCGGCGGGAGAAGAAGATGGCTCTGAAGGTCGCCTCGGGGGGCGCCATCATCAGACAGTCCTATATTGTCGGGCTGTCATTTTTCAAAGGCATTGTCCTTTTTATGTGTGTTTGGTACCTTCTCTCTTTTTTTTTATTACTTTTCCGACTTTGTTCTTTCGACCTGGCTGGCGTCAATTGTCAGTTTCCGCTGTCATTTGTTATTTTCTGCGGCCACGCAGCTTGCTCCCCGGGCTCCTCTCGGCATATGTCGCAGATTATGACATTTTTGGCGGCCTTTCTTCCACATTTTCCGCATTTTCCCAGCCTCCTTTAGCAGACCAGTGGCAGGAGCTATAAATTTGATGTGAATGCATTAGCAATTATTTAATGGTTCATTGCCTTGGACTTTGGCTTGATGCTTTCAGATGAAAGTGACATGTGGGTGGCCTGCAGACGCTCAGGGAATGTCAAATTTCCGAGAATAGCTCACTATTTGTCATTCAGAAGGAACAGAACTGAAGGATACTTTTCCAGGCTAACTTTGACATTAATAAAGGTTGTGTTATATAAAGAAATTGTCTTCTAAATTCTATATTATATTTCATACATACTATTATCTTATTTTAATTATTTAAAAAAGCAAAGTTTAGACAAAAAACTATAATTTCCAAGCGGAATTCTTTATAATTTGAATAGCAAAGCCAAGTGATATTTAATATCTTCCCGGTAAACCGATACTTTCCGAGGCCAACGGCAACAAACAAATTTAAATCGATTTAAAAATCCATTTTCGGCTGCATTCGCTCAACAAATTTGACATTTGTGTTCTGTGGGGAACAAAATGTCACAAGATGACACCAACCAGTTCAACCCCATCCATGGGTTGATGCTTGTTGGTGTCGCTATTTAAATTGTTATTAAATTATGCACTAAGCTGTCAACTGACATGGGTGCAACTGCGGCTCAGCTCACCTTACCAATCGGTTAGCCCGTCGTCTTCTCCTTGAAGTTCTTCTAAAATTCCCCACCAACTCTGCCCCGCACAAAACCCGATCCCCTGTCGATTTAGTGGAAAAATCCGTTTGACATTTGATGGCAACCAAATTGACATAGAAAATTGTTCATTTGTTATTTGGCTTTAAAGCGTTTTCGTGGGATTTTTTTGACAGTTTTTCTAATTGCTTGCCAAGCGATTTCCGTCCATCAAAATGGAAGGAGTGCAGCGGAGTGGAGCGGCTTGCGGGGGCAGCGGAGAAGCGGCAAGCTAATTTGCAATTAGGCCAACGAAAACTGAATTGAAATCAATGCATTGCATAGCCGGTGGCGCTTTGGCTTAATTGAAAACTGCGCCAAGCAGGAACAACTTTTAATGAAGACGGCGCTAGGAATGATGCTGGATCCACGGTCGATGCTAGAACAGAACCAGCAGCAGAAGGAGGAGGAGGAGCAGGAGTAGGCTCCAGCTGGATGAGGGTGAGCAGGGAAAACTGCACAAAATTTACTTGATTTGAGTTGTTGAAAGTTTCCCAGCCTCCACCAATTTATGCACTTCATTTTCTGCACTTTCCAGTGAAACTGGGTATCTCGGATTTAGATAATGAAAGGTTTCACGTTCTTGGAATTATAATAATGAAAATAAATTATAAAAAAAACAATAATATATTTTTAAATCTACTATTAAATCAGTCTTTCATATGGGCCAATTTATTGATTCATCAACATTTGAAAGGCATTAACAATGCGACCTCGTGAAGTCCTTTTCCAATTTAACTCTCTTCCAAAGTTTGGCTTTAATTTGGCCTCATAAATAAAACCATAGAAATAAAATATTTGGGGTCAAGTGAAAGTGTGCAAAAGGCATTCATTAAGTCTGGCCCAAGTCGAAAATATATAAACTATATGAAGCCTGTGAAACTGTACAAGTGCGGCTAACCCGGGTACCTGGATTTTACATTTACATTTCATTTTAAAATAGCCACGATAGCTACACGTTAACATGGCCACAACTATAAAGCCTAATGAGCTAATAAATTCACTTAAGCACCGCCGAACGCAGCCATACGGAATGGGCCATAAAACTTCCCCAAGTAGCTGCCAACTCCTTTAGTGTGTTTGGCAGACAGATCTTCGATTCCTGCCTGGATTTCTGTTCATTTTTTATCACCGCTGCCTTACCAAATTCTGTTTTGGTTTTTTAATTAACGAAGGCAGCGAGGCACTGTTCCATTGATCTTCTTTGTTTGTGCTTGGGGAGACTTTTTTACGACGGCATTCGGCGTCGAGATTTGTTGCCCCCGGGATAGGGTTTAAAAGGCACAAAAGTGTTATAGTCTGTAGTGCTGGGGCGATATAAAAGATATTTAGAATGCATTTTCGGTAAAGGAGGTGCGCAAAGCGCTTAAAGTTAAATACTAGTTAAAGTTTTTCCAATCTTTGGCAATGGATTTTGGCTTGAAGAAGGTGTTTTTCAAACCATAACTTTTACAATGGAAATTCTTGATTTTTTTTTACAAATCAAGACAATGTTTATTGATGCCTGGAAATGGAAAAACTATTCAAAAAACACTATACTGAAAACATTACTCTATACCAGTTAAATATCTACAGGGAAATAATGTTGGAGCTATGATTTTTTATATAAACTATAATAAAAATATAATATATAATCATTAAATAATATAATCATCTTGTTAACTATCTTTCTAAGCAAAAACAACACTCCAATATAGCCTGAAGAAATGGAAAGAAACTTGATCCGTGTGGGAGCTTAACAAGATTGTTTCTTCAGCTGTTTTTGGGTCTCTTCATCTCAAATATAAATCATCAGAGCTGATCAAGAATATATATAACATAAATATAAATTGGAAACACTCTCTTCCTTCTATAATAAATCCCTCTAAAACTTTTCCTATTTAACAAGCTAACTTTTCCTTAATTTATATATGTTAAGTTCAAGGGTTACTCTTCTGAAAGCTTTACCGATTCGCCAGAAGGTTTGCGAAATTCAATGCAATGACAAGTTGACACCATTTGGCACCGCAGCCCCTTCCCCCCTCTTTGCTGGCATTCACATAGTTTGTAATTGATTTCGGCGATAATTGATTTGATTCTGAAACGAGAGAAAACGATGATTTTTCACTGCGTCGCACTCCCTCAGAAACCTGCAGCATCAGCATCCGGTTCCAAGTCGACATCGACATTGTCCTGGCCGGGGTGCGTGGCAGAGAGCTGTTCCCGGGTTTTATGGCAGAACCTGACCCCTGCCTGAGCTGGCGAAAATGAAGAGTCAGCTCCGTAAATTGGGTCAGAGCCATGGAAACTTGACACACAAATCGCAGCGGGCGCGAATGGGTTGAGGTCGCGATTTGGCGAACGGGAGCCTCGAGCTCCATAAAAGCATTGAAGCAACTTGGGGGGTGGGAAGAGGGGGAAGGCCCACCAAAGGACTCTTGCAGCATTTTTGCCAATTTTCGCCATTTCGCATAAGTTTCTGGCATCAATGACAACCAATGCAGCGCAGAGTTCTCTGCTCTTCAATTGTTTTAAATTAATTTCGCAAATGCGAAACGTTGTTATCGAACCGAGCGGAGGAAGCAGTGGCAGTGGCAGTGGCTCTCACCCTGTGAAGGGTGGTAATTGAAAACTTGAACTTTGCTGCTGAATGGGGCTAGAAAGTCATAATTAGAAATCATTGCGCAAACTTAGTTGCAAATTTTGTAATTAGAAAGGAAAGACCAAGTTGCCGGCAGGATGAAAATGCATTGATAATGACACAAAGTTTACCATAAGTGAATAATTGTCATCGGCCAGGATACATTACTTAAAGAAGGCAGCTTTGGGTAATTTAAATAGCCACCTTAACTTTGTTATTTTAAATTATTTAAACTCTCTCTGTAAGTAAGTCTTACTTTCCCTCGTTTTTCTGCGCGTTAATTCCAGACTTTTTCCTGTCAAAATTCGGGGAGAACATCCAAAACTTCCGAAACAAAGAAATCCTGTCATGGCCATAAGATTCGTTTCGATTACAAATCGTGGGACGTGACTGGCGTACTGAGCCCCGCCGCAGTGGCGAAAGGACATCATCGGAAGTCGCGATTTGAGATTTGCATTTCAATTTCAGTTTCGTGTTCGCATTTGTCTCTGGCGCAGGACAATTTTTAAATCGCGTGACCCGCGGCAAAGGCAGAACACAAACAGAAGGAAGCTCCCGAGATTTTAGGATCCCTCCTCCATATTCCATATTCCTTTTTTCGTATTCCACGTTCCTGCTCCGACTCCTGGATCGCCAGCTCGCCAGCTTCTGCCACTGATTTTCAATTGTGCTGCGGGCAACAGTTTGTTTTTTGCTAGCTGCCTTTTTTGTCGTTTGAAATGAAATAAAATTAATTTGAATAAAAATGAAGTTTTCGCCGGGAGCCTTCTGCTTCTGCTTCTGCCAGTTACTAAGGCATTTGGACGTTTCAAAAATGTTGGCTCCCCTCTGGAAATGTGACTTTTCGTTGCTCGTTACGACTTAAATTTCGATTAATTTGGCTAATTCCTGAAGTTAGAAAATAAACGCTACAAGTAAATACTTTTTATAAATATATACCAAAGTTTGGTCTTACTTTTGCTTAATCCATTTGAAGCTCATGATTTATTATAATGACTTTTGAAGCTCTCAAGTGTGTAGCATTGCTCAAACTCAGCTGGGAAGCCCACTTTTAAATGATTGACCATTGTTCCAGTTCTGGGCCGAGGGGCTTGCCTTCTTCTTGCTCTGGATGAGCCACTTTTCAGCTCCTTTACTTCGTCCTGGACGTGTTCTTCTTTTCTTGCAGTCAATTAAAAGCGGACAGAGAATGGAGGGTTTTGCATTTCGCTCAGCATCGCTCCTTCATTCAGAAGCTGCCACCACTTTCTCCTGGCTCTCCTGGTTCTCCTGGCCGCCCATCAACTCCCGCTGCTTCGGTTAGCAGTGCTTTAAGTTCCCTTTCTTCTCGGCTGATGGTGATGACTATTCAGAAACTCATCTTTTATACAATTTGCGAGCATTGAAGGCCCGCGGCTTGAGCCTAAAAATGGCTTCCCCATGCGACTCCCCGGCAGCGCCATTCCGAATGCATTCGCGGAGAACGAGAAGAACTTTTAGCTAATTTCACGGGATTGTTTGGCATGGACCGAGGGGCTGGGCAGGAGCGGGAGCAGCTGCAATTGCAACTTTTACATACATTCTATGCAATTTGCCGTGGCTCACATTACAGGCCCCCTCCGATCCTCACCGCCTCCGCGCCTTCTCCATTCATATTTAAAACGACGACGAGGACGGGGAGGATCCTGGGTCCATTCAGGGCTGGGAGGTTTTTTGAAAACGTGAAATTTCTAATTTTATTTGCCCAGGCAACTACACAAAAGCATCCTGGCGTGCGCTTATTATCCTGTGCGTGCGCCCTCCAGCCCTCCTCCGTGGACTCCCTACCCCCAGGACCCGGCGCTGGCCCAGCTGGGCATTGTCCTGTCCCTGGACACTGGGCTGTGTGGCTGCGCTGCCGGGCATTTGCTTTTAATGCCTATTAAGCCTAGCAATTAGTGAAGTATTGGTTTTTGAATGGAATGCATTCGGCGTGGGAGCGGCAAGGGCTAAACTTTTGGCAGGACAGCCGCCTGTGTATCCTTGCCCTCGGATACTATGATTTACGGTCTAAAATTATTGGAAGGATACCATGGGATGGGCCACGCACCAAGTTCAGTCAGTGCCGAGAGGTTTAAGTGCTTTAATTACCAATGGGATAGTAAATAACGTTGAACTCTAATGAATTATAGAGACGAAAAAAAGCCATTAACTAAAGAAAATTTTAGATATTTAAAAAGGGTTTATTGGTAGAAACCTAAGGATTATAATATCGTATTTATTGGTTTATAAACTATAACCAAAGAATATAGAAATATAACAACTATCAAAGCTAGGCTAAAAATACGGAAATAACAAATTGTAAATTGTTTAAATGAAACCCTTCTTTTATTTATAAAAAACTAACTGTATTTAAATTATAAAAGATATACCAAAGATATACCCTGTCCCCCACTAATCAGCTTTTCATCAATCTTTTCCTCATTTTCCCTTCCTGGAAACCTTCGCGGTAACTTGCCCAAAGGTTCTGAGGCAAACAACATTTCTTTCTTTGGAAATCCTTTTCGCAAGCTGCCGCTCGCTGCCAGAAAGTCAGTCCCAGCGGCAACCTTCTGCCCCTTTGCGGCAGCCGTGTCATAAGCACTCCGTTACACCCACCTGCGTCCCAGCACCACCCACCACCCACTGGCGTAACCATCCCCTGCCACCCGGCAGGACCAACCCACAACTTGCAACCATGGCAATCATTCATCAAACAACAAGCTCCGTAAAAATTCAATATTTTTCCAGGACCCGTTTCGACTTCCTTCAAGTTTTTCAAGACGCTCGCCGAGTCGAGCATGTAAAAAATTAATTAAATTATGAAATTTTATACCCCAAAGCAAATATTTAATTTAATAACATTATTATGCGGACCGGGGGAAGCGGGCGGGTGCCGCAGGGGCGTGGCCAGGTGGGCGTGGCACACGCACCAGCACGCGCGCGGCTGGTGGGAAGGAAATTGAAAAAGGGGGAACAATATGCAACCAGATAATTTATTCGCCAGTCCCTCAGGTTGCAGTCGCCGCAGCAGGATAATAAAGCGAACGCGTGTCCTTCGTTGGCCGAAAAAAAGCTAAAAAAAGAAGGATGGTGGATGAAGGAAGGCAAAATCGAGAAGGGAAATATAAATATTTTTTTGCTCGGCGAACGCCGTTGCTGCTAATTGCCAAAAATCATTTTTCAAGCGTGCAGGTTTTTTAAACAAATATTTTTCAGGTTCAACTGCAGCAGGTCTTCCCCATCCTTCATCCTCCACATTTTCAGAGGGATATATGTACTCTGTGCACGTGGCGGTTGGCAGGCTGAAATGGGCCCCGTAAATTCGCTTAATCAAAAAATAAACAAACTTAATAAGCAGAGAGATGAGTGCCCGGAACTCTGAGCCCCCGGCGGGTGAAATGCCAAAAATGCATGGCACTCGGTACAAAAGAGGTAGTATTTGTTGCCCAGCAATAGCACTGCAGTATCCTGTAAATTTGTGAGGATCCTAGAAGGTATTTGCACAAGATCTACCTATGTTGATGGTGTGTTTGTTTGTATATTTGTAAGAGGAAAGCTTAAGTTATTTAACACTTAAAATTTTCTGAGATATGCCATAAAAGGCAATACGTAATTGTTTTATTACTTAATCCCAAGAAATAATTAATTATTAATATGATTTGAAATAGTTAAATAGTGTTTTACTTGTGTAAGAAACCCTCCTAGCGAGCTCTGTGGCAGGCAAAGCAATTTAAGGGGTGCCACCCTCTATTCCAATGATATTCGCATTCCCGCTGCTGTTGCTCTCACCTTTTGTCCCGATATAATTGCTTTATAACTGCAGTCTAATGGCACCCCTGTTATTTAACAATTATAGTTCAATCAGTGCGCGAATTGAAGGGAGAGTTTCTAGCTCATTGAAGGAGCCTAACAGGCACGATTCCATAGAACTGAAGTTGCACTCATTCTGTAATAACACTGGTCTACACTATTCTAAATAATATATTAAATCAAATCAAATAAAATGAAATAAATTTAAGGAAAAAATGTAATATATTTTGTATAATTAACATTTGTATTTGAATTAATTTATTAATACTTTCTGAAGCTGAACAAAATCCAACTCTGTAAGCCAGTGTAATTAAAACACCAGCTGCACACTTTTCCGCATTCGAGTCACAATTAACCCTTTTGGGGGTGTTCAGCCTATCCTTTGGTGTCCTGCATTCCGCCTGCATTGATTGACAATTTCGAGGGGGCGGCTCAAGGGCTTAGGAGTTAGCTTTGCTGGCGGGACTCGGGTCAGGGAAACGCAAAGGCTTGACAGCAAAATTGGCATATGCGCTGAAAAATTTCCGGGTCGCAGGATATGCTGACTCAGAACGGAGCCCCGGCTGTGCAGGCAGGACAACTAATAAAGGAGCAACTCCAAATGTCCCACAAGATCCGCCCGTGTGTGTGTGTGCGTTTGTAATCCTGCCAAAGTTGACACATTTCGCAACATGAAAAACGGAAATTGGCTGCAGGCCTCTCTGCTGCTGCTGGGTTTTCCCAGCTCAATGCTACCCATCGATGCACTCGTACATTTTCCGACATGGCCTGATAGGATTATCCTCCCATTCCATGACGTCTTAATTTGCTTGCCTTGTAACGTTCTCCGGTTAATTACAAGTGATTTGCATTTTCCTTCTCTTAAAGGGAAGCTATTGGTGTGGCTAATGTTATTTTCCAGGATGATCCTTCGACTAGGATTAGCTAAGCTGATCGGTAGCGAGGCAGTGGATTATCCACGGTGGCATTTTTGAGTGTTAAATCGATAATGCCACACACCGATCAGCTTGTTAACTTTTGGTAGTTAATCCTAGGAAGGTCATGGTAATTTTTGTGGGATATGCCGCTGTCTTTACTAATTCCTCTTTTATCAAAACACATCTTTCAACAGCTTCCCCATATCAGACACACTCGAACACACAAATTAAGACACCAAACCAAGAGCAGCAATCGCATCTCTGCGAGACTCTTTCTGTGTGTAATTTATGGGCGGCAGTCAAAGTGTTGGCCGCATAAATCAACTCCAAGCTTGCTGATTATGTCTCCGAGCAGACAAACAAAACTTAAATAGACAACTATTTATTAATATGAATTTATTCGAGTATTCATTCATGCCCTATTAAGACAATTTACAACCCAACCAACCGATATGGCCTGAACAAAGCCCTTCGGCCCAAAATAAATCAATATGCTGTATGCTTTCCCGTTTTAATTGTACGACAGGTGGTGGATTGGGGGACATTGTCACTGAGGAAAAGGCAACACGGATCGCGACATGGAAAGTGCATTAAGGAATGCCGCATTATGTCCCTTAAAAAACCATCCATGACCGCAGTTGTGTCGCTGTGTCGACTTACTGGCATTTTAATGTGTATTTAAGTTTATGGCTGAAAACTGTTTACATGTTTATGAGTTGCCTAATGGCAAATGTTGTAAGTGGTAAAATCAGGAACTGAAACGTAATGTTTTATAATGTTTTGCATTTTAAAATGTTGAGTACACACACAGGCAAGAACTGAAAGGTATTTCTAAGAAATATACAGAAGTGGCAAACCCAGAACTTAACCATGAATTCGATGTCTTCTACCAATAAGTATAATATTTTGTGGAATTATATATTCATTTTTTCTTATAAAAGTAAATATTATATATTTTAAACTCAATATTTGACTTTTCTTTCTCATAATTTGCTTACTTAATTTAGTATTGCACACATTCCTGTTTCTAATTATCATAACTTGGCCTACAGGAAACAAATTTTGAATCGAAAAGCTGTTCTATGCTAGTTTTCAAAAGGCTAACAAATCTGCATACTTACTTTTTCAATAAACAAACGATTTAATTTTTTTGAATTTTGACGATGCAACCCCTTACAAAATTTGAAAAATTTTGTTGGCTCATTTTTTGGGAATTTCAATTATCATAACTTGGCCAACAGGAAACTAATTTTGAATCGGAAAGCTGTTCTATGCTAGTTTTCAAAAGGCTAACAAATCTGCATACTTACTTTTTCAATAAACAAACGATTTAATTTTTTTGAATTTTGACGATGCAACCCCTTACAAAATTTGAAAAATTTTGTTGGCTCATTTTTTGGGAATTTCAATTACCATAACTTGGCCAACAGGAAACAAATTTTGAATCGGAAAGCTGTTCTATGCTAGTTTTCAAAAGGCTAACAAATCTGCATACTTACTTTTTCAATAAACAAACGATTTAATTTTTTTGAATTTTGACGATGCAACCCCTTACAAAATTTGAAAAATTTTGTTGGCTCATTTTTTGGGAATTTGGAAGTTTTTCAATTATCATAACTTGGCCTACAGGAAACTAATTTTGAATCGGAAAGCTGTTCTGTGCTAGTTTTCAAAAGGCTAACAAATCTGCATACTTA
>VNJN01000963.1:0-64386 GCA_008042485.1 Drosophila mayri | reverse complement strand
CTGCATCAGCTTGCCAGCATATTTGGTGGTATAGAGACGCAACAACTCCCTAAACTTATCGCTATACATCTCGCTTTGCCGTCGATTGTTATTGTGCTGCTCCAGCAGGCTGCTGACGCCGCCCATCAGAGTGCCCGCATAGGGCAATGGCTTTTGCAGGTAGAGAAGCTCATTAAGAACCGAGAGGGCGGCCAGGGAGATGGGCTCGTTGGCGGGACGCCATTGGGAGAGGTCGAGTATGCTCATAAGGAAGTATTCCGAGATCAGTTCGGTGCGAATCCAGGAAACCAAATGCTGCACACAGCCGAGCAGCTCCAAAGTGGAGGAACTGTGGAAATAGGAAATACGAAATTAGTAAATCTTTAGTAAATCTTTACAAAAATATGTCTCATTTTTGGTTTGGCTGTGAACCCACCTTAGATGATTGTCATTTGGCAGCGCTGAGGTTAGACTAAAGTCCATGAGTGTGTTTGGTATGGTCGCTTGGATGTCTTTGCCATTGATGTGGCACACGGCGATTAGCAGATATTTGGTGACCAGATCCAT
The DNA here is from genome assembly GCA_008042485.1 of Drosophila mayri. NCBI lineage: Eukaryota > Metazoa > Arthropoda > Insecta > Diptera > Drosophilidae > Drosophila > Drosophila mayri. The sequence continues at coordinate 63,840 of VNJN01000963.1, read as the reverse complement.
TACATCGGGTATACACATGGAGATGCTACACGCGACACATGGGGGGACACAGAAGGCGGGTTAGGATTTTGGATATTGGATTTGCTACATTCAAAGTTATAGAGGTTTGAATTTGGTTTTTTAAAAGAAATACCTAAGAATTCACTTAAAAAACCTCCAAAATTAATAGGAAAATGATGAATTTACAAATCAATCGGAAAAACAAAAGGAAACTGATGATGAATTTACCAATCAATCGGAAAAACAAAAGGAAACTGATGAAAAACAATAAATTTATAAGAATATTTCCAATAAGAATTTGTAGTGTTTCAACAAAAAAAAACACAAAAATAAATAACTATTTACACTCAAGAAAGGAATTTGTAAGGGAGCAAGCTCAGGTCTCTTCATCCTCTCTACTCACCAGGAGTAAAAGTACTGCTTCCATTCGGTGGTCAGATCACCGCGATTGCTAACAACCTCCTCCGAGGTGACGCGCAACAGATTGATGCCCAACTGGAAACGTGTCTTGGTCAGCTCCATGCAATGCTGCACGTAATTGGGATCCTGTTCGGGAAACTCTCGTTTCCCCATCAATGCGATTAGCTGCGCCAGCGTATCCCGGTGTCGCCTGGCCGCACCCGGTGCACCCAGCTGGGCATATGTATTCCAAAGTGCCTCGCGCAATAGTGTCTTATCCGCGGCACTTAGCTGTGTCCATCGCCGGGTGATTGTGTGCTCCAGCGTCGAGGTGCTGAAGAACCAAAGGAACTGATTCTCTGTGCCCTCCGGTGCGGTGGCAACGCGCAGGCACAGCTGCCACGCCTCCGGCTGCGACTTGAAGGCCAGCAGATTCGTTTCGATCTCGCGCTTGCGGGCATTCGATGTGGAGGGCTGGTAGAACTCCTGCAGCAGACCCTCCACCGTCGTCATGGATGCGGCATGCTGTGGGATGCGCGACGCAAGGCGAGAGGTACATAAGTGATAAGTGCGGATGGAGGCCGCCACTGTAGTGGCGGGCGGGGCAACGAACGCAACGCGAAGAGGGAAGAGGGAAGAAAGGAAAGGAGCGGAGCTGCACACACTCACCATTTTCCCCCCTGGCTGTTCGCTCGCTCGCTGGGATGGATGGTTGGATGTGTGGTATGGCGTGCCGTGTGTGGGGCGTGTGTGTGCGCCGCAGCAGCGGCAGCTCTTCCTGGGCTGGCTGTCCTCCCGTTTTGGTTTCACTTTCCGTCAGCAGCTGGCAGTCGCTGGCAATTTCATGTTTTTCTTTGTGTGTACACGAAAGTGGCCAAAAGAAAAAAATTGTAGTCTGAAATCTCGAAACTCTGCAGCGAACGGCCTGCCAACTCTGGCAGCGCGGCGTTCAGCAACACTGATCGCAGCAGGTACAGCGTATCGATGAATCGATGATTTCAATTTTAAAGTAAGCTTGTAATACAATTTTAACTGAATTCTGCTTTAAATATTATCTTGTAAATATGAAATGAATAAAAACCTTGAGGTTTTGTTTTTATTTTAATTATTAAGCTGCAGCTTTTCGCTGCTAGGGCTTGCCAACCCTTTGCCCTGACGCTGGCCAACACTGTTGCCGGCAACAAGTAACGGAGTTGGTTGAAAGACCAATTTGTATCGCGGTTATTTTAAGCTTTAGGCCATGGAGCACAAGGCTGCTAAGCGTTCGCGTTCGGTTGATGGTCGCGATGATGATGCCAACAACAATCCCGTACAGAGGAAGGTCTGGGTAAGCCAGAGGATGAGCGACGCCCGCGACCCAGCAAAGATGCGGGAGGTTCACGGTGAGTGTTTGTGTCGAAGTTCAGAGGGGGGCGGGGTAGAGTATCCGTTACAGAACTAAAATTTGTTTATTTTTATTTTTCCAATTCACCGAATAGTATTCAGTAGTAAGCTTTGCTTTTTATGTTTAAACCATTCACAATTGCGGGCCTTTGTCAGTTAGTTTACTTTCAAAATTCTTATCGGTCAAGTATTGAAAAATTGGTGTTGTATTTGGAAAAAGAGTATGTAAGTCCTGCCCCCCTTGTGGTCCAACACTTGAAAGTGCATAAAATCGATGTGCTGCAATTTATCGGCGTTCTTCCAGCTCCAATTAAAAACTTTCTTTTTCGCAAAACTTTCGCAGAGAGAACAACAAAGATGCTCTTCTCGGGTGCCGCCGCCGCCAGCCAGGAAATGGGAGTCGATGCTCCTGCCAGAGAGGAATCTACCACCTTGCACGAGCAATACCAATTGCTGGGCGATGGTACCATACTTTTGCGCAACATGCGCCCCGATGCCGTCAATCCGTCCTTGGAGCGCCGTAAGTCACGCTGCTGCCAGCGCCGAACACTCATTCACGGTAGCTGCATCAACTGCACCATGGATCTCTGCGAGGAGTGCGGCTATTCCTGCACCGAGTGCGGCCATTTCATTTGCCGCAGCTGCGTCACCGTATTGTGAGTAGAAATCAGATTTTCTGTCCCAAAAACGCTAAGTTTGTTTCCCCCCCAATTACAGCGATGACCGTCCCGAGAACCCCCTCTGCGAACGCTGCCAAATGTTCCATTCCTGAGGCGGCTTCCGACAGCCACCAGCCGAGTACTCGCCATGTGTTCATTAGACTTTAAGGCTGTTGGTCTCATTTTTGTATTTTAGAAGAAATAATAAACAAACAAAAAAAAAAAAATAAAATGAAATTACACTTTGCCTTTAAACTTATGGTACTTGTCGTGCTCCTTCATCAGACCCTCGTACAGGCGGGCGCCCGCCTCGCTGCTGGAGCGCAGGATAAAGTGGCCGGCACGATGGTCACAGATACCAATCAGTTCGTGGCACACGCGCACGATGTGAACCTTAACCTGCAAACGATATAAAAAAGAGGTTAGAAAACAAGCGAATTTCAAACATTACAACGCACCTTTTCAAACAGCGTTGTGGGCCTTTCGGTGGCCACCATTTGGCGGATGGTAAAGATGAGCAGGAAGGGTGCCACACGCTTCACGGCCAGGGCCTGGGTACCGGCCACCGTTGCCATAACCGTGGCCAGCTTCAAGCCCAAATCCGCCAGGCCGTCGAGCTCTGTTTCGCTCAGATCCTGGGCCTGCTTTCGCTCCGCCCGATAGCCAACGATGCCCTGGACTAGATCCTGGCACAATGCACTCAACTGTGCGGCCCGGTCGGCCATTAGGTTGCCATGCTGCTTCAGCAACACCATTAGATTCTCCGTAATCGCGCCATACAGATCCACAAAGTCCTGCCATGTGCCGCGACCCATTAAGTGCTTGATATCCACGTCCAACATGGCGCCGAGCAAACAATCCAGCGTCTCCCCGGTAAGCGGCACAGTGCGATTGCCGGCTAGGTTGCGTTGGGCCTCCAGCAAGCGGAGGGCATGGCCGCGATACGCCACATCCGTGGGCTCTGGCAGGCGGAGGGCTGCGCTCACGCTTATCAGTTCAAAGTGCTCGTTGAGCATCTGGAAGACAGAAAGGTGCATCATCAGGTCTCTGGATGAAATAACAATGTGTGTCTATCTGTCTACTAACCGCTGCCTTGACGCCGCTCAGCGAACACTTGGCAAACAGAGCCAGCAGCGTCAATACATTCCGCAGGGCTGTGTGCTGTCCCGGTGTCTCGGGGCGTGGCATCTGCTCCACTTGGCTGGTGAGGCGGCGCAGTAGCAGCAGGAAATCCTCATTGGTTTTGTAACCAATAATCAAACGAATGGCAGGCTCCAGGCACTCGAGACCACTAATGTCGCCGCCCGCCTCAATGTCAGCGTTCAGTTGCCGCCAGTAGCTACTCAAAACGAATTCAATCTCATCCGGATCCAAATGAAGGCGCTGGCGATGGGTGAGGGCCACGTTCAGCAGGCGAATGGCATGGTTACTGCGATAGTTGAGCTAAAAGGGAAGGATTAAGGATTATGATTAAGGAAGCCACAGCACGTGCACGCGGTGCATGCTTACCGAGTGACCAATGTAGATTTTGCAAATGCGTCGAAAATTGTCATCGATGGGCTGCACCGTGGTCATGCCCTGTTGATCGTTCTCCTTGGCCTTCTTACTCCGCTTGCTAGCTGGTGGTGGATCCTCATTTGTGACATTCTCCTTCTCCTGGTTTTCCGCCTGCTGCTTGTTCTCCCGCTCCTGCCGTGCCAAGCGATTAATGCAACTGCTCACGTATGTGGCATAACCGGCCAGTGTAGCGTCCACAAACTCCTTGTAGGCAGACGCATCCTTCTTCTTCTTCGAGCGAAACTTGTGGCACACCATCTCGCCGTAGATCCCAATCAGTGGCTGGAGTTGTCGCTGCATTTTGCTACCCTGCACACCCGTCACACTTGACAGCGTTTCAATAGCCAGCAGCAGGAGGCGGCAATGCTCCGCTTGTAGCTTGCCATTGGCAGTTAGTTCCGTTTGCAGATACTCCGTGCAGCTGGCCAGGAATGGCTCATAGCCAGGGCTCTGTCGTCGGATGCAGCGGGCAAAGAGTGACTCGTAAAAATTCCAGCCAGCCGCCGTGGTGGTGGGTATCACCTCGAGCAAATCGCTGATCTGCCCGAAGTAAGAGCAAATGGGCAGCGGCTGGCCAAAGTGCATCAGATCTGGGTAATGGGGGGGAATGGGTTTTAAAAATGCAGAAATACAATTAATTTGCTGTACAATCCTTACCAATTAGAAGCCCCAAAACCAGCTGAACCACCTCCTCCTCCTGCTCAGAGCAACTCAGGTCGCGGTAGAGTGCAAAGATCACCAGCCAAAGACGGGAACGTATGGAGCGAGGTAACTGGGCCAGAGGTAGGCGCTGCAGGGACTCCACCAGTTGTCGGGCACACGGCAACTGCAGCTGCCTCTGCTGGGCTTTCTCCTTGATGATGCCAATCAGGGCGGCCTCTTTTAGTGGCTCCACCTCATCCTCCGCCAGCTTAAGCTTGGCCAGAAGCGATCCCTTAACCTTCTTGGCTGCCTTGGCGTAATCTCCTAGAAGCTGCAAAGTGAACAACTCCACGCACTCGGCATCCTCCAGGTGGGCCTTCGCCCAATCCTCATCCGAACGGATTCTCAGACGCAACTGCTTTTGGCTTCGGGTGAGCCGGAAGAGCTGCTGGGGCCCCAATGTCTCGGTTAAGGCGTCCGGACAGCTTGCTTTGCGCTGATCCTCCTGCAGGAGCCAACCACTCTCCGCCAGCTGCAGCTCCAAGCGCTGCAGGCGCTGACGACACGAACTTTTGCCAAAATTGTGCACCCTTTGCTGGATCAGTGTCCATTCTGCAGGTGGCAGGAAGCCCCTCAACTGTAGCTTTTGCTGCCTGGCAGGGTGACCGTCGGGCCAATAGTGGGCCAGGAGCAGTTCCAAGCCACTGGCACGTTCGGTACACTCGAGAAATGCGTTCATCAGGCGGCGATTGTGCTCCTGGCTAAGCAGGCGGCGACCGAACTGCTCCAGCACCTGGGCGGTGTGTTTCAGCTGCTGCTCCACCTCCGTCTGATGAAGATGCAGCTGCTCTGCCAGCCGGCAGCCACTTAAATACTGACACAGCAGGGCGGCATGTAGTTCGCGGGCAAAGTCCAGATTACCAGGCAGCGTCTGCTGTTGCTCGTCCTGCAGCAACTCAACAAATGAGTGCAGCAGCGTCCTCCAAATCACCAGCGATGGCTTGGTCATCAGGTGGCTAACCAGCCGCGTGAAGGCCACTCCGGCCGAGTGGCTGGGCCAGGTCTGGGCGAGCTGCTTGAAGGCATCATTCGATGATGATGCGGAGGAGGAGGAGGAGGTTGCCAAGGATGATCCCTCAAATATTACACGCAAATAGTGCTGTTCCTTTTCGTCCTCTGCCTGGACAGAGGAGTCAGCGGTGTCCTGGAGGCGTCGCTTCTTGGCCTCTCCATGAATGGGATTGGGCAGCTGATAGACGGCCAGCCACTCCTTGAGCGACTTCAGAAGATTCATGACGAATCTTTCGGCCCGACTCAGTCGACGAAACATGTCCAGCAGCAGGACAAGATACTCCGAATAAAGCCGCTCCTCCTCGGCCGTCTCCTTGTGAGCTGTTAGCAGCCAAACGGTTATCTGGTAGACGCTCTCCTCCAGCAGCAACGGATTTAGCCGCAGGGCCGAGCACAGCAGAGCAAGCAGCTCCTTCAAGTGCGTTTTTCGATGATGGCGCGTCAATTGAACCAGCTGCTCGGCGATAAAATTGAACAAGCTCAAGGCCTTAACCTTGATTTCGACATCCTCCACCTCCACCTCCTCCAGCTCCATATTCTCCTCTTTGGCTTTGCCTCTCCTTGCCCGGTTCACGTTGAGCTTCAGGGAAATGTCATGCTTGTGCAGCGACCTCAACAGGTAGGCGGCCAGGGGAAGTGATGGATTCTTCTTTGGAAAAACTGCAAGCACAATCACAGCCAGACGGTAGGATTCGTGGCGATTGTTGAAAATGGCAACATCCAGAAGCATTAAGTTAACATGCAGCGGCTGGCTGGCGATGCGTTCTTGGTCAAATGTGTTCTTCAGCTGCTTCTCCAGCTCGGCCAGCTCCTCTACCAGGCTGGCGGGCTTTAGAGCGAGCAGAAGCTCGACCAATGGGCGTACCGTCCTAGCATTGTAGCATTCGCGTAACTCGGGTAGCTTTTGAGAGCGTCGGGCAATCTCCGCCAGCTGCTTGATCACCGGCACAATGAACTCGGCATGGGAGGTGGTCGTCAGCTGTTTTTGCTGCTCCACGCATCGCTGGTGGCACCGGAAAATGGTGGCATAGCAATCGCACAGCATCTCGTAGTCCGCCCGCAGGGCGTCCTGGAGCAGTTCACAGTCCAGCAGGCTCAGCAGTAGCTCGAGGGCAATCACATTCGCATCCGAATCGCGGGAGACATTGGCTAGGAGAGCCCTAATCAGCCGCGATTTGCACTCCTGACCGACCAATCCGGGTTGAGAGCGCAGCGCAAAGAGATTCTTCAGCTGCTGCATGGGAAGGGGCTCCTCCTCCTTCTCATTTTTGCAATTGGACAGAGATTCGCCCAGCCATCGGATGATGATCTCGTGCTTGCCGGGATAGGGAAACTCAACAGATTGCCAAACTCGGATGGCGAAGTCGACACGTGCCGCAAAGGGCTTGCTCTTATCCATCAGCCAGGACCTCAGCTCTGTGGATGCAAAGGCGGGGTTATTAACGGTCACTTGGCATAGAATCATTTCCCTCTTACCTTCGCCGGTGTCCATGTTTGCCTCGTCCAAGATGGGATTTGGAATGCAAGACAACAAATTTCGAACTCTGCACGTGTTATTGTCGCGGGAGTCAGTGCTGTGAAGCGGACGCACATGTTTTTGGCGCGCTAAATTTAACTAAAAAAAATTTTATGTTTTTGAATTATAAATAATGGAAAATTTTAATACAAGTAAAGAATATATTTATTTAGATTAATTATGTAGAGAAAGTATTTCATAAATATAAATATTAACAACAAAAAAATGCCACCAAAGGAGTCCGGAATATAAATGTCCAACACTGTCACTCGACGCCTAGGTGGCAGCACTATTGCCCAGCTGATCAAAGGGAGACAGATAGAGAGTGTGGAAGAGGAGGAAAAATCACCTGGCACGAACTTTCCACCCAAATTCAAATTTTGTAACATAATTTCAATCAAAATTTTGCGTTTTCCGCCTTAAGTTCGCCTTACCCTCGAATGAGACAGGAATCAGAATGTTATTAAACTACACAAGGCTATCATCCCACGGCTGCACGACTCTCCGGGTCTTGCAAATCAGTCGCCTGGCAAAGACCCCATTTACCCTGCATCTTCCACACAGCCCGTCATATAACCAGCACCTGGGCCGGTGCCTCCAGCGGCGCTATCAAGGCGTGCCATCACTTCCAACCCGAGGGCCAACATCGTCCGCCAGTCGGCCGTTTCTGTTCCTGCAAACCCTTCGTGGCCTTCATCGGAGCGGCAGGCGGTTCACAAAAACGTCATTGACCGAGGCAGCGGAAGAAGTGCAAAATAATATGGGTCGTTCCGCGTACGGTCGTCTGCTTGGTCTGACCAAGCCAGAGAAGTGGGTGCTGTTAGGTACGTCGTGTTTCATTCATTGACACTGATTAATCGGGAATTAAAAATCATCCTTGCAGCGGGCATTGCCTGTCTTGTGGTTTCCTCGGCCATTACCATGTCCGTGCCCATGTTTCTCGGCCTGACAATCGATACGGTCTTCAAAAAGGGCGGTGAGGGCCTGGATGCCGTTGCCCTGGCCAAATTGGGGGAATATTCAATGCTGCTCTTTGGCATCTTTTTGCTTGGCGGCCTTGCCAACTTTGCTCGCGTCTATCTCTTCGGCAATGCCGGTAAGTATGGCGAATTGTTAACAGAAAAGAAAGAAATTTAACAACTTATTTAAAATTTGTAGCCTTGCGCATGATACGGCAACTGAGATCGCGCATCTACAAGACCATGCTCATGCAGGAGACGGGCTGGTTCGATACCAGGGGCACCGGCGAACTGATCAACCGTCTGAGCAACGACACCTACTTGGTGGGCATTGCCCTCAGCCAGAATGTGTCCGATGGCTTGCGATCCATGGCCATGATAGGCGTCGGCTCGGCAATGATGGTGAGTTCGTACCACTCCCGAGCTGTAATCCTCATTGTCATCACCCGCTAACGTTGGTTCCTTGACAGGTATACACCTCGCCCCAGCTAGCGGCTATGAGTGCCCTGGTAGTGCCGGCCATGGCAGGGCTGGCCATTGTCTATGGACGCTATGTGAGGCGCATAACCAGATTAGAGCTGGATATGTATGCGCAGATAATGAAATATGCCGAAGAGCGTTTTGGTAATATTAAAACGGTGAAGATATTTTGCCGGGAACAACAGGAGTCTACTACTTACGATAACAAACTGAACGAAGCAATCCAAATTGGCTTTAAGGAGACCCGGGCCAGATCCATCTTCTTTGGTTTGGTGAGACTTTCACAACGAGATTAAAAGAACACCTGTTTCAATGTTGTTGTCTTTACCCAAAACAGACCGGATTCACGGGCAACTTCATTATCATCACAGTTCTGTATTATGGCGGCACCCTGGTCCTGGAGGGTTCTCTGACAATCGGAGCCCTGACCGCCTTTATGCTGTACGCCGGCTACGTGGCCATCTCAATGAACGGCCTGTCCAACTTCTACAGTCAATTGAATAAAGGCATTGGGGCCTCAGAGCGCCTCTGGGAGATTCTGGACCGAGAGTGCACCATACCCATAGACAGAGGCATTGTGCCGCCGCACAAACCCATCGGCAATGTGGGCTTCTCGAACATCAATTTTTCATTCCCATCGCGTCCAGAATCACCCGTACTTGAGAATTTCAATCTAAAACTTGTGCCCGGCCGCACCACAGCGATCGTGGGTCGCTCTGGCTCGGGCAAGACCACAATAGCCCTTCTCATGCTTAGATTATATGATCCCCAGGAGGGCATTGTTTCGGTGGACGGCATGGATCTGCGCGATGTGAATCCCCAGTGGTTGCGCCACAGTATTGGTGCCGTTAGCCAGGAGCCGGTTCTCTTCTCCGGCACCATACGCGAGAATATCTTGTACGGCGTCAATCCCGGCGAGGAGTTTGTGGAGGAGAAGCTAATGAGAGCAGTCGAGGAGGCGCACGTTACCGAATTCACTGATAATTTGCCCGATGGCCTCGAGACACTCGTTGGTCAGCGCGGCATGATGCTTAGTGGCGGCCAGAAGCAGCGCGTAGCCATCGCGAGGGCTTTAATCAAGGTAATTCCAGTTCTGGAAGGGATTTCGATTAAAATATACAAATTTATATTTATATATCTCATATATGCCTTGCAGAATCCAACTATACTCATCCTAGATGAAGCCACCAGCGCCCTGGACGCCGTCTCCGAGCAGCTGGTGCAGAATGCCCTCGACAGACTCATCCAGGGACGCACCGTACTGACCATTGCCCATCGGCTGAGCACCATCCGGAATGCGGATCAGATTGCCGTGCTCAGTGGCGGCCAAATTGTGGAGCTGGGCTCCTACGACCAGCTGCTGAGCATTGAGCATGGCGTCTTTCGTGAATTGGTGGCTAGCCAAACCTTTGGCGCGGCCTAATCTGATGCCATGAAACAACATACATTAGGTTATATATAGAATTTTGGACGAGATCCACCGCTGGCAGGTGGTTGATGGTGGTGGTGGGCTTTCCGTACTTACAAATCAAAGGTTTTAACTAATTTCGTACAACAACAATGCCTCCGGCCTGCCCAAGGTGATTCATAAATCAACAGTTTTTAGTTTTGTACCAACTTTGTACAAAATAACAATAATACACCGACTCCCCTTCCCCATTGACCATTGTTAAATACTGACTATATATATAGATATATATATATATATTGTTCGATAAAGCTGAAGAGGCAAAGATGAAGGTGAGCTAGAGAGTAAGTTTATCTTTAAGTAGGTTATCCCAGAAATATACAAAGAGCTTTATGAGATGGAAAACAACAACATTTACTTTTATCTTCTTTCTCATCATAGAAAACATTAAATAAAATAGCTAAATTTTACTGTTTTAAACATTTTTTATTGTTTATTGTTTACATTTCAGGTTTTTCAAGCTCAAACATAACGCTTCGTCTTAAGTCTAATAAACAGGCACAAAAATAAATGCAATAATTTCTCTCTCTGTATCTAAATTCCAAATACGTCCTGTGCATACATATATCCAGAAATTCAATACGTGGAACAGCTCGACATGTGGATCACGGATTAGCGTCTACTTCATGGTGGGCATGGCCACGGCCGCCTGGGTATGGGTCACATCCGTCTCGCGCCACAGCTGAGTGACGGTCTTGGTCTGGGTATAGAACTTGATACCCTGCTTGCCATAGAAGTGATGATCGCCGCGGAAGGAGCCACGCGTTCCGGTGAAGGAGAACATGGGCAGGGGCACTGGAATGGGCACATTGACGCCCACCTGGCCGGCATCAATCTCGTTGACAAACTTGCGGGCAGCGGCGCCGTTAGTGGTGAAGACGGCAGTGCCGTTACCATAAGGATTGGCGTTCACAATGCCAATGGCATCGTCCAAGGTGTCGGCCTTGAGGATCACCAAAACGGGGCCAAAGATCTCCTCGGTGTAGCACTTCATGCTGGGCGTGACATCGCTCAGAATGGTGGGTCCCACAAAGTAACCATCCTCGTAGCCAGGAACACTGATTTTACGTCCATCGAGGATGAGCTTGGCGCCCTCCTTCACACCGGACTCGATCAGATCGTTGATGCGCTGGCGGGAGGCGGCGCTGATCACGGGTCCCACATCGGTGCCGGGCACATGGCCGGCGTTCACCTTCAGCTTCTGGGCACGGTCCACCAGATCGGGGATCCAGCTCTGGGCATCACCGACAAAGACGGCCGTGGACAGGGCCATGCACCGTTGACCGGCAGCACCGAAGGCGGCGCCTGCCAGCTGGTTCAATGTGTTCTCCTTGTTGGCATCGGCCAGAATAATGCCATGGTTCTTGGCTCCCATATTCGACTGCACTCGCTTGCCATTCTTGCCGGCACGCTCATAGATGTACTTGCCGGCCTGGTCAGAGCCCACAAAGGACACGGCCTTGATTTCGGGAGCATCGCAAATGAAGTTGACGGCATCATGCTGGCCATGGATGACGTTCACAACGCCGGGTGGGCAGCCGGCTTCGTTCAGCAGCTCCATCAGCAGCATAGTGGCGCCGGGCACACGCTCCGATGGCTTCAGCAGCATGGTGTTGCCGGTGGTGATGGCCACCGGGAACATCCACAGCGGAATCATGGCCGGGAAGTTGAAGGGAGCCACGCCAGCGGTGACGCCTAGGGGCAGGACCAAGGAATAGGTATCCATGTCGCGGGCCACATTCGCCACCGTCTCGCCCATCTGCAGCGATGGGATGCTGCAGCAGTGCTCCACCACTTGCAGGCCGCGCAAGACATCACCCTCGGCATCGGCGAGTGTCTTGCCCTGCTCCTTGGTTATATTCTTGGCCAGCTCTCCCATATTCTCCTTGATCAGGGCCTGCAGCTTGAACATCACCTGCTGGCGGGTCAATATGGACTGGTTGCTCCACGACCGGAAGGCCTTCTTGTTCGACTCCAGTGCCGTTTGCATCTCATCCTGGGTGGCCTTTGGTACGCGGGTCACCACCTTGTTGGTGGCCGGATCGTGCACATCGATCCATTCCTTTGTCTTGGACTCCACAAACTTGCCGTCGATAAACAGCTTGGTGGTGGGAGCGGCCGAGGAGTATGTCCTCTTTGCCATCTGGCGGGCCTGGTGACGAAAGAAAGTTTCAGATTTTTTTCTATTTAAACTTAAATATATATGTATATATATTTTTTTTTAAATTTTTGTATAATAAAACAATAAAAAAAAAAACTTTTTAAATCTAGAAAATAAATATAAACTGCAAATTCGTAAATTAATTAAAATTTAATTAGGAAAACTAGAGGTGGCTTTGCCTGCTTTCGTCACTAGTTGGTATAAAGTATACATAGATTCCTTCGTCACTAACCTGATCATTGTCGTGTAATCGAGTTCCCCTTTCATGCGCTTTATTTGTTGCACTTGACTTTCGTTTGCAATGCAAATAGCGGAATTCTAACCTCAACCCCCCTCGTTCACAGGTGGGGTGTTTTTTTTTTTATATGGTTGATAACCCCCACCATGAAAAACACTAAGGGCGAACACGCGGGGGGCGCCACGCCCACGCTTATCACTGTCCACATCTGGCTGCCATGCGTTTGGCTCGAGTGGAATTGTTTCGCCAACTGTTGCCTGTCCGCTTATCTCGTTTTATTGAATTTTATGCCGCTAAATCCCCCGGTAATTGTTTTTGTTTTCGCTTTATCTGCTCTCTTCTGCCTCTGCTTCTTCTTCTTCTTCTTCTTTTATGTTCTGCTGGTCGCAACGGAATTACGTAACATGTGTTGTTGTCAATTGGCAATTTCGTTTTCACGGCCATCGCTCTTCTCTTCGTTGAATCAATTGAAGAGTGAGAGTGATGGCATTACTTCTTGCACTTGCAACTGCACACACGTGCAACTAACTGTATGTATGTATGTATGTATGTAAGCCTTGCCCTGTCTTGCTCTTATTTTTGACTGAAACTCACCTCAGCACCGATCAAACGCACAAGGGATGACATCTTGGGAATGGAGGAGAATTGGGTGGATAATTGCCAGCAAGGAAGGATCGCCTCGGTTTGGAAATGGCCGAAGATCGCGTGCTCTCCAAGCGGTGGTTTCACTAGAACTGAACACAGCCACCGCCGCCGCCGCCTTTCAGAACTGCTGTTCCGTAGGGGGCCCGTGTATTTTTGCCCATGTGTTGTGTGTGTGTGTGTGTGTGTGTGTGTGTAAAGTGCGGCTGCGATGGTGTGATTGTTGATATACGAGTGAAAAAACTGGATGACTTGGTGGCGGAGGCGGAGACGAAGACGAAGACCCCGTCAAAAATGCTTAACGATAGTAAATGGGATACACACACACACACACACACACACACACACCTTTAACTCAAGAACCTGGCGCACCAGCTGTTGTTTTTGCTATATTCTTATTGTTGCTATTGTTATTGATATTCGTTGGGGGCTCGTGGCACGATTGTGTGCGTGAGTTTGTTTTGCGATGTTTGTCTTTGCATTGCTTTCACGAAGAGTACATTAGCTGGCGTGCTAAGAGAGTGATATTTTGAATTTCGGAAAGTACAACTAAAACACATAAAACTAATATTAAAAATTAAAGCTTTTATTTAAAATCGAATATTAATATTTATCGATTAATATAATAGAAGAACATATTCCAATTGGGAATGTTATTTTTGAAAAAGAGCATGCCATATTCGTATTACTCTAAAAAAATCTTATTGGGTATTTATAAACACTTGCAAGATACAAAATCAAATTGGTATTGGTGAATCTATGTGTATTTTTCCATTAAGCATACTTATATATCTGCTAGGAACGTGTCAGCTGGCATCGGTGTGGGTGAAATTTAATTAAATTAATTAATTATGATGCTTCTTAGTTCAAGTCAACAAATTAATAAGTCACAAGGACTTATAGTGTTAAATATAATTAATTTTACACATAAATATGCCATATGCCGATCTCAAAATGCCGCGTAAATTGAAAAATAGTGCTGCCTACTTGTAGGCGCTCGACTTAATTCAAAAACAAGGAGCTTTGTTGTGTTTTTCTAAGACTTTACATTCCATTTTCACTTTTCTATTTCTATTTCTATTTCCATTTTAATTTTCCCTTTTCGTGGGCCAAACAACAATTTCGGACTTCCGCTTCCTGGTCAACATAATTAAAAGTACTTTCCCTAGAGCGCCGTGGCATTCACAGGATTAGCAAACGCACACACAACACATGGGCAGGATAACCGACATACATGTGTGCCGTCGTCGGCTTTCTCTTTTTTTAAGTGGAGCGTGTTTTGTTTTGACTTTCAATGGGACGCTTTTGCTCTTCTCAGTGATGCTCAGAGTGGCTATATGCCGTAAATAGTGCCTTAAGGTATTAAGGAAAAGTGTGTAAGGAAAAGTGTAAGGAAAGCATAAAGAAATTAACTATAAACATTTAAGAAAACTTGTAAAAAAAATGGCGAGAGAATGGCGCCAACACCGTCGCTCTCTCTCTCTCTCGGAAGCGAAAGCAAGCGTGTGTTCGTGAAAGCAGGAACAGGACTAGGAGCATATAAATAGCACGACGGCCCGCAGGACCCTCGGCCAGTGTCGCTTGGAGAGCCTTGGTGCCTGGAGTCAAGAGAGCTCCTGCCGAGCTCGCGCCTTGAAATAGACAAGTTTTTGGTTTGCATCTTTATTTTGAAGCAGCTTTAGCCTTTTAGCTATTGTCATGCCAGAAAGCGGAACCGGAAGCTAAGCTAAGCCGACTCCAATGATGGAGACCACGGGCGGCTACCAGGACATCAACGCCCTGGAAAAATCGGTGAGTTACCAGCAAAATATGAATGGCCATAGCCACTTATCAGGACACAGGGATGGGCCCCTGCAGTGCGAAAATTGATATGTTTAACGGGGTCAATTATAGGGAAAGCCATTATAATAAATCATGGGTCATGTTGGGTTTTTGGGGGTTTCTATAAATAGCCAAGAGTCTGACATTTATTGTATAAACTCGTATAACAGAGGAAAGTTCCTTTATTTATTACTTATTCGGAATTAAGAATTCATCTTTGTAGCTTTATAAACTTTTGAAATATTTCAAATTTCCGATTTTTCCGATATTATGATGAAGTAAGCACACTTCCTTTAGATTTGCAGTGTAAAAAGCGACTCCAAACATTTATTTATCCTGCTCTTTTCTCTTCCTGTTTGTTTTTGTTTATGGTTTATTGTTTTATTTAATTTTTTTTTGTTTATTTATAATTTATTTTGCTTATAAAAGGTGGCCAATGCCGGCTCGCAGCTGTACACGATGGCCCATAAGCTGCATGCGGTGGAGCGGAGCCTAGAGCAGACGACGATGGAGCAAATGGACGAAATGGAGGTGCTGGAGCTGCTCGAGTCAATGAGCGAGGTGACAAACGATTATCAGAATCTGCGCAAGGACATACGCGAGGTGCAGCAGCTGCAGCGTGACGTCAGCAGCTCGATACGATTCCAAATGCGGAGCATGCAGCAGACATTTCACACGCTGAAACAGCGGATAGCCAGCTCCCAGAAGAATCGCAGCGGCAGCAAGCCAGAGTCGGTGGAGGAGGAGCAGCAGCGAGTCAGAGGAGTGAAAAACAAGTAGGAGCAAAGGGAGGAGCCGGTGGAGGAGCCACCACATTTATGAATAAACCATGAACCTTATTGATTGGCCCTGTCAGAGGTGCCGGAAATGTGTCAAAGGGGATGTAGGAGGTTAATGTGAGCGAAGGATATATGTATAGATAGACTGGAGGGAGAGGAGCACCCAAAACTGAAGCAATCAACTGTGTAACTATGTATATCGCTGTCACATATACACACACCAAGCATTTAGACTCCAAAGCAGATCTTTATACTTTATAATATATACACTTTGAAATCGAAATTGAAAAAAAGATAAACCCCACACACCCACACACAAACACCTTGTAGGTCGGGCGATAATTTATACATGGATATCCCCGAGTAGGAATAAAGCGTACTTTATGACGAACCGAATGTCTGATGCACTTTTCCAAAATTTGCCTTAAAATATTATCGTATTTGAGCTAGTTTTTGATACGACACGTTTTAAACCGAAACTAAAATTAAAATAAAGATATTATAAAACTATACTCACAACACACAACCTGTTTTTTTTTTATGTAATTCTTGTGTTTTTGTTTGTTAAAAAAAAAAAATAAAATAAAAATAAAAGAAATTTAGTTAAGCTCATATAAAAAAAGGTATTATTCTGGAATTAAAATCCTGTCTTAAACGTATTTAGGATTTATAAAAAAGCTCACAAAAATCGCTAATTAATGAAATTAAATCTAAAAGTCATAGCAAGATTTCCGTTTCGTCTAATATACCATCTTATATTTAATATTTTTGATTTAATTATCTATTTAATATATAATTTAAATATTTATCTATTTGCCGCTAATATTTTGAATGGGAAAGCCATTAACATGGTTCTGATGTCTGAAAGAAAGACTGGTTCGGATTTCGATATTGTCGCTAAATATATAGTTTTAATATTATTAATATTTTATTTTTAAGTTTTAAATAAATTATTTAAATATAAATGATCATGTTGTTATGGGTATTTTTCCATTTTTACTAAAAGTCTTACAAATATTTTGATGCGTCATTAGATATCGCTATGATGGTCTCAAATATAAGGACTTTAAATCGACATTTTATTATTTTGTTATTATATATTTATATATGTATATATATATTTAAGTTACAAATTGTTTATCAAATTAAAAAAACGAAACAGTGAAATACATGATCTCATACCTAAGAGAAGGCATGGTGAAAAACAGAATTTACAGTTATTTTGCTCTTAATTTCCCCACACCTCTCTCAGGCATTGCCACCTTGCATTATCGGTCATTGACTTCTCTCGCGGTCATTTCTTTTTAACCGCCGAAGCTGCCGGACGCGCCTCCACGCGCGGAAATGGGAGATCGGTGAAAACCGCGGAAAAGCCCTCGGAAAAACGCTCGGAATGTCGGAAAAACAGCGAGCCCCCGCGCAGTGTTAATTACAAGTGAAAAAAGTGCAATTTCGATCGAAACCGGGCCGCTGTTGCGGTTTTTTTTTGACTTCCAACAAATTTGTGCGCTGCGTTTTTTTTTTATGTGTGTGTGTGTGTGTGTGTGTGCGTGTGCTGCCATAGCTTCAAAGCAATATATGGCTATTTTTCTTTTATTTTTTAAGTGTTTTATTAAATAGAAATATATTTAAATATATTTAAAATGTGTAAAAGGCCTTTTAGTGCCATTTTTGTGTGTGCTTCCTCCGCCATTTTGGATCTGCAGCAGCAGCGATGAAAAAGGGTGAGTCTTTTCTTATTTGCCTCTTCCCTTGCTTTACTCGGCATTTGCGCGCGCATTTTTTACCTTTGCCTTTTTTCATCTTCTTTCCTTGCCATACGAGAGCATTGTTTTCCTTTGGCTTTTGCTCTCGCCTTTCCTTGCCCCACGAAGTCCCGACAGAGGGCGCGCGCCGCTTAAAGAGAACGATTCCTCTCTGGCGGTTTTATATTTTGGCCTTTGGAAAGCTGCGCTGCCTTTGTTTACCTTTTTTTTCTGGGCAATTTTTAAGTTTGTAAATTCTTAAAAAAAACTTAATCAAGGGAAATTTAATAACACTCAACCTTTATAATTATTTACTTCAATCATTATTTCACTATATATACCCTTTATATACCTTACAGTTTTATATATATTTATTTAATACGATTTTAATATAATATTTTGATTTGATTACAAATTGACATATATTTTAATTTAATTATTTGATAAAAAATAATAAGTTAACAAATTAATAGAAAATAATTTTAAAATTTAAAATATTTTTCGTTTGTTTTAAAAAAAAAAAACAAATATTGTGATAGTTGAAAATTCATCGATAGTGACCGATGTAAGCCTTTCCATCGGTAGTATCGATAGTACCGTCGCGTTTTCACAGCCCAGCACTGATCTGATCTTGGTGAAATTTGTTTTATTTAAAATTAAAGAAGTTTTTGGCAACAATTGCGGCCACGCGAAGCAGTTGTGTGTGAAGTTGTGGCAGAGGTTAAAGTGGGCGCCGTCGGCTGCCAACGGGGCAATAGGTAGCGGCAAAAGAAAGTAAATATTCAGAACAAAATCGTTTCGGCAGTGCACCAGTGTATGTGCGCGCGCGCTTGTGTGTGTATGTGTGTGCGTGTCAACATTTTGTTGCAGTTGTGTTTTTCTTCTTTCTTTTTGTTTTGTGGCAAAGAATGCAACAATTGTTGTTTTTACCGATTTTCCGCCTTGTAAAATAAAACCTGCCGCCCAGTGGTATCTGCAACATCCCTCTTCTGTGCTCTCTTGCGCGCCTGCGCCTGTGATTGTTGTTGTGTTTGTGTTTTTACCTGCTTACGTGTCTGCAATAAATTGGCAATAACAAAATTCGCGAATAATCCGATCCCCACACCCCACCCCGTCCATAGAGGATGTGCAAGTTACTGATACTTGTGCTGGCCCTGGCCCTGTGCCTCCTCCACTCCCCCGCGGAGGCGGAGTACAGCGAAGTGCAGGTGATCCAGGAGACGGAGAACTTCTTGGAGAATCCCCACTATCTGAATAATGTTGAAATCGGTGAGCTATTTGCCCAGCTGGGCAAAGATTATCCGGAACTGGCGCAGACATATGAGATTGGGAAATCTCTGGAAAATCGCCCCCTTCATGCCCTGGCACTGAGTGCACCGACATCGGAGGTCAAGGACGGGGATCTGCTGCGTCCGATGGTCAAGCTGGTGGCCAATATACGCGGCGACGAGGCCCTGGGCCGCCAGATTGTGCTCTATGCCGCCGAATACCTTGCCAGCCACTACGAAGCGGACGTGGAGGTGCAACGCCTGCTAAATACCACCGAGATCCATTTCCTGCCCACCTGCAATCCGGATGGTTTCGCTGCCGCCAAGGTGAGTCACCAACTTGTATAGGTCTTATTTATTATTTAGTTAAGGGAACGTAACTAGTATTTTTTTAATTTTAAATAAATAATTAAATCTAAAAAAAAATTAAATTAAATTAAGCATAAAATTTCCGAGACATAAAATAGTGTTGATAATTAACATTATTAATTATTATTCTACTATAATAATAAATGCAACTATTTAGTTGCTATTTTTATACGCGTTGCTGTATTCTCCTGAAATCGAGCAGCGATCTAGCCGGGAATTGATCGTAGAAAAGGTGTAAAAAGTGGTGCGCTTTCATTTGTAAAGTGAAAAAGTGAATGTAAATGGGTTTCAACTACCTCTGGGCCCCTCCCCTTCGATCTATAATGGTATGATATATACGATACACATGGGGAAAATATGAAAATTTTTATCAGGAAAAATAAGTATATAAAGTTTACTATTTGAATTTATGCCTTGGTATAATATATTTTATTAAAAGTTGAGAATTCATTGGGTATTATTGATATTCATGATACATGTAGGAAAAATATAAAAAGGTTTTAATAATTATGTGTTGTTACCTAAAAAAATAAAAATATAATTTAAACTTGAACATATTCCTTGGAATAATATATAATTTTTTGTGGTTATTATTAATAACATATTTCTAAACACTATTAAATGTGTGTTCATTTTTCTGCTAGTGTACTTATATATCAGATTCCCTTGATCTGAGTTCTCTGCATGAGATATATGCCAAGCTTTTGTCTTGAACTTGGCCTGCTGTGCTTCGTGTGGCATGGAGAAAAAAAGAAAAAGCTGATTTAACTCTGTACAGTTTTTGGGGGAAAACAAGATCTCAATCCCGAGTTACCACAATGTTCGGAATGTGTGACCCATATTCACTGGCCACGTATAGAAATCACTCAATTAGCGCAACTAATCTGATTTGAGATATAGGAAAATGCTCTCCATTGATAAATTTGCTCCTCTTTTGTTTTGGCTAAAGTGTCTTTCGAGTGGCTCTTGAGCTCCAAATGGGTTCAATGATTCCGTAGAAGATCCAAGTGATGAATCATGAGGGGTTTTCAAGTGGAAAGCAATTGTAATTGTATCTTTAACTCAATTTTTTTGGTTTTTTTAAATTATCACTTTATATTTTATCAAGTATAAAATGTTCTTCTGAGAAAATAAAGAAAGATTCTTAATGAAATGTATTCCCAACTCCCGGGGAAACAGATAAGGCGTAATTCATAAAAATTTCAAGAAATATATACATAATAATACAATTTTTATGAATTACTCCTTATCTGTCCCCCCCGGGAGTCGGGAGTATTTTTTATTAAAAGTCTTTGGCGTCTGGGGGGATTCCCAATAAGAGCATTAATGTTTTTTTTATTTACTTTCCTATGTGATGAATGATAAGTGAAATGAAGCGAATCTCTCAGGGCATAAGTTCACATTTTAAAAAGCAAAATAAGTGGCAATTAAACGCTTATTATTATTATTCTTATCAGACATTATTTTTATTCTAAAGATCATTGTGAATCTGGTGTGGCTATTTTTTATTTTAATGGCTCAGGTTTCACAGTTGCCCAAACGACTTAATGTGCATTGAATTCCTTATAATAATAAAGACTATCTAATCCATGGAATTATTATATATGGCCTGGCCTAACCTCTACTTTTTGACACTTTAATTGCCACTTTGGGGTCTTGATTAGATTAAAATTAATGCTAAACTAACTTAAAAAAGCTGCTGAAAAAATATATATGTATATATTAACTTGCTGCGATATTTTTGATTTGTATAATGGATACAAAAATATTTTCATTACATGTTTTCGCCATGTGTGTGGCTGGCATTCGTGCTTATATCTTTGATGACAGCTTTATGGCTTCGCCAATAATCGGGGTAATAAAGTAAACATAGTTACTTGCTCGGCTAAGCCCGCGACAGTTGGCAATTGTTGACGTCACTATTTTGCAATGGCAGCAGCGCTGGGTCTAAATGACAAGAACTGAAAACTGAAAATACTTAGGTGCCAATAAACTGGTTACATGTCACAACAAATTTTTCAAAAAGAAAAAAAAAAGAAAAAAAAAAATTGTGTTGTTTTCAACTTTATTCAGTTTATTTAACTGCAATTGAGACACTTTGATTGGCAACCGGTTTTTGTTGTTGGCGCTAAATGTTTGCCAATTTCCGCTGCAGCACACACGCTGTGCAGATTGGCAAGTTTTTATTTATTATTTTATTGCTGTGTCTCTGTGTGTGTGCGTGCAGCAGCTGTGACAGTTCACGAGCATAATGCTGATTATATAAATCAGGTGCAACATATTGTGTGCTGCTGGAGGGGGGAATATTTAAGTCTTAAAAAAATATTATTTAATTTTATTATTTATTTTTCTATACCATTAACATGGAATAATAATAAATTAAAAGAGAAATTAATAATTTAAATAGTTATTTGCAAGTGCAGGGTATACAAACTTCGTTACTCTCCCCTGCACTTTAACCGCAATCCCTCAAGGAAGTGCATTACTCTGTTTCTCTCTCTCTCTCTCTCGCATCCTCTTTCTTCCTTGTGAGCTGCTTTCCCATAAGCCGATCGAAGCTCAGCTGTTTGTATTTATTTATTTGTCACCAGCTGGGTGAAAGAGAGACGGAAAATGGCCATATGCTGGTTGTTTGTATTTTCTGATAAGAACAATTTTGCTTTGCTCGCTGTGCCAATTTTTGTACGCTTATCGATAAGCAGGCGGGCGGCACGTAAGCACATTGGTGTGCATGTGTCTGTGCCTGTGCCTGTGTGGGTGGCCTTTGAACCCACGCAGGACGGTTGTGACGTCATGAAGCCTGGACGTGGGAGTGAAGTTATTGATTTTCATTGTGCGTCGCTAAAAATATCCTGTTGACGTGCAAAGCCAAGCGATGCGAAGCGACGTGTCTCTTTCGGACCACCCACCACCCCCATCTCTCTCTCTCTATCTATCTCTCTATCACACACACACACCCACATGCGCAGGCGCCCCACTTTTCGGTCTGGCAACACCATAATAGCACAATTTAAAGCTCCTAAATAAACCATTAAAATAAAAATAATCTAAAAAAACACGTAAATAATAGCTTTTCTTGATCAACAAACAATTTTTTGACTGTGGCGGCGTGTGAGTAGTGAGTTCCCAGCAGCATGTAATTTCCCCACAATTAGCGCCTGTCTGCCGTGCCGCGGAGGGCGAGAGCTCTCTCTTTGCCGGAGTGTTGTGTATTTTTTTTTTTTTTTTTTTTTTGATTCTCTCTTGAAGTGGCAACACAACAGTAGCGGCGGCGCACAGTGCAGCAAAAAGTCAAAATATTGCAGTTACAAATTTAAAGAAAAAAAAATTATATTTGTTTAATTGTAATAAAATAGTTTGAGAAGCATATAAAACATGTGATCTACCTTTATCTGGGTTCATAACATTTCAATTGGACAATAAATTAACTGAAATGGCCCCACTGTGCGACGACGGCGACTAAGCGGGCCATGGGCGCTTAAGGCCAATCAACGCAGCAAATTTTCAAACAGTTGATTTTTTGAAGCTGAGCTGCAACGACGACATTTACACTGGGCTAGGCCAGCGAATCAAGGAACGGACGCACGGACGACGCCACCGACGTCAAAGACGGACAAGAGGGCCACAGCGCGCGCAGAGAAGAGGAGCGAAGAGTGGAGGGAGCTGGGAAAAAAAAGTAACTGTATCGCTCAATTTGCACTCCAGTGTTAAACGACAGCCGCCAGCAGCAGCAGCAGCAGCCGGAGCCGGAGCTGTGGAGCCTGGAAAAGTAATCACATTCATCGATAAAGAACAGAAATCAAGATGCTGGCTCTTTGGCTATCAATGGTACTAGTTTTGGCAACGGCCACCAGGGGGCATATCATCAAGGAGGATGAATCCTTCCTGCAGCAGCCCCATTACGTTAGCCAGGAGCAGCTGGAGGATTTGTTTGCCGGACTGGAGAAGGCTTATCCCGACCAGGCGCGTGTCCATTATCTGGGCCGTTCGCTGGAGGGCAGAAACCTGCTGGCCCTGCAGATCTCACGGAATACGCGACAACGGAACCTGCTGACACCGCCGGTGAAGTACATTGCCAACATGCACGGAGACGAGACAGTGGGCAGACAGCTGCTAGTGTACTTGGCCCAGTATCTGCTGGGTAATTACGAGCGGGTGCCGGATTTGGGGCGTTTGGTTAACAGCACGGACATCTATCTGATGCCCACCATGAATCCAGATGGCTATGCGTTGTCCCAGGTAATGTGTGTTTGTGTTTTGCTCCTTCACCTTATCAGGTGTCACCTGTTGTGGCATTCGTTTTTTTTTTTCTGTTATTTGGGGAAAAATCGATAAGTGGAGGTGGGAGCAGCATGAGTTGGGAGTCTTGTCTGTCTCTATTTTTCGCCACAGCAATTGTTTTAATCGTGCTTTTAGGCCAAGTTTCTCTTTTTTTATTTACCATTGTTATTTCTTATCATTAACAACTATCTCGCAATTCATATTTGTATGTCCGCTCATTGGGCACAGCAACAAAAACAAAGGTCAGATTAATACAATCTGGAAAGCGTAGCTCCTCGGCTGACGGGGTATTTCCAATTGATTAGCAAATATTGCGAATTTAATTAACATTTTTTCCCTCGGTTAAATATGAATAAGAAATTGCTAACAAAAAAAAACTAGATTTTACAGTAAAATAACTGAGTTTACTTTATATTTTGCCTTAAATTCTATAAAACAAATTGCTTATAAGGTTAAGTAAAGTTTATATTGGAATATTGATTTTTTTTTATGTTTAAAGTAGGTTGTTGATTACAAATTGTTTACTCCATTTTGACCATGTGAGCAGCATCAGGTTCTGAGTCGTCGGCCTTCTCTGATCATTGTGATGACAATAATGATGACATGATCCATTTAATGTGATGTAATTTGTTGTTACCATTTGTCCAGCGTTCATCCAACCATCCATTGTGGTCTTTTGCTTTGATTTATTTGGAAAGCCAAGGAAACCACCCACACTGCCCCTGCTATTGACGATGCATTTTGTTTTCCTGCTTCATTGCACAATCCGTGGGGAAAGGGAGGGGAGCCTCATTATGGTGTAATCACTCGGTTGACACCTGACTGCCATGTTAAATGGCCAATTCCGGTCAGGAATGGACTGAATGCCAATCAGTCCATGACAGAGAGCCAAAAGAGAAACTTTTTTTTTTTAACACGAACTTTAAATTAAAGTTTTATTTTAAAAATTTAAAACATATATATATAATATAAACATAAAAATTAAATTACAACTTTTAATATAATGAAATTAAGCCCTTTAAAGGGGAGCCTCTACTATAAAGGATTCTTTGTTATCTCTTAATTAATGCCAAAAATAAATACAAAACTTATAATCTTCCTTGCAGGAGGGCAACTGTGAATCACTGCCCAACTATGTGGGACGCGGCAATTCGGCCGGCATTGATCTAAATCGTGATTTTCCCGATCGTCTGGAGCAGACGCATGTCCATCAGCTGCGAGCTCAATCCCGCCAACCGGAAACGGCGGCCCTGGTCAATTGGATTGTAAGCAAACCGTTTGTGCTATCCGCCAATTTCCATGGCGGTGCCGTGGTGGCCAGTTATCCGTACGATAACTCTATGTAAGTTCAATGGTTTCCCTTGACTCACCCTCAAACTGAACGCGAAATCCCTTTTTAGTGCCCACAACGAATGCTGCGAGGAGAGCCTAACCCCGGACGATCGAGTGTTTAAGCAGCTGGCCCACACCTATTCGGATAACCATCCGATCATGCGGAAGGGCAACAATTGCAACGATAGCTTTTCCGGTGGCATCACCAACGGCGCCAACTGGTACGAGCTGTCGGGCGGCATGCAGGACTTTAACTATGCCTTCAGCAACTGTTTCGAGCTGACCATCGAGCTGTCTTGCTGCAAGTTTCCGGTTGCCAGCACATTGCCGCAGGAATGGGCACGCAACAAGGGATCGCTGCTGCAATTGCTGAGGCAGGCGCATATAGGCATTAAGGGTCTGGTGCAGGATGCCAGCGGTTATCCCATAGCCGATGCCAATATCTATGTGGCTGGATTGGAGGATAAGCCCATAAGGACGTCGAAGCGTGGCGAGTATTGGCGCCTGTTGACCCCAGGACTTTACAGCGTTCATGCCGCTGCCTTTGGGTGAGTTTGCTTTTTTTTTGATAAATCAATAAGCTAATGCTTTAAATTTTTTTGTACAGCTATCAGGCCAGTGCACCGCAACAGGTGCGGGTGACCAATGACAACCAGGAGGCACTGCGCGTTGACTTTAAATTGACGCCCGTCGAGACGAACTTTGATGGTATTAGCAGTTTTTACAGTCCCTATTATTTCTAAAGAAGAGGAGGAGGAGGAACGCCAGTTAAACAGATCTATCTATATATATATATATGCATATATAGCAGCAGAAACACATACATACACACACATATATATAGCATATAGCATATATCCATGACCTGCACTTAGCTTGCACTGTGCTAGTTTTCCTTTTTGTACTATATGTTGACTTGGGATCACATTTCCTTATCATCAGTCTTTATCCTTACCCTTACCCCTTACCCCTTGGTGTG
Organism: Drosophila mayri; assembly: GCA_008042485.1. Classification (NCBI taxonomy): domain Eukaryota; kingdom Metazoa; phylum Arthropoda; class Insecta; order Diptera; family Drosophilidae; genus Drosophila; species Drosophila mayri. The sequence continues at coordinate 38,091 of VNJN01000963.1, read as the reverse complement.
TGGGCATGTTCTCATTTCCCTTTTTATGTTTAAACCAAGATTCGTTTTTCCTGCTTTTGGCAGCTTGCAAATATAAAAGGTAAAGCTTTTCAATGGCGAAAAACGAATCGAATAGCATTGAATCTGTTTTGTGTATTTTTCTTTGAATTGTTTGTGTATTATTTGTTGCATTTTCACTTTCTCTGGACTCCCCCTCGCTCTCTCTCTCTCAACCTTCCTCTTTCCATTTCCCACACACATTCAACGATGAAAGCGTTTGAGTTGTACATAGGAATTCAGCAAAAAAAAAAAAAAAACATCAATTAGAGCCCCAGAACAAATCCAAACCAAATATCAAAATAGCGAAATAACCACATATTAAAATCGAATATAAGCGAATTGTATTTAGGAACTTGTAAATCGAATTTGAAATCAAAGTCACAGCCCACTGGGAAGGTCATAAAATGGCCCCCTAAAAAATAGACAAAAAAAAATATAATATATAGCTCTGATTTTTCTCTCTGTTTCCGCATATACATATGCACTATATATGATATATACGGCTATATAATATCACTATCAATATGTAGAATGTATGCTAATCCCAACGGATATCGGAAGCGTTGCTTGATATATAGTAACCCCTCGAGAGTAAAGCAAACTTGATGTGAATTATGACTTTTAATATATGTAGATATAAACCCTATATATACCCTATATATATATATATACAATATATATGCTATATATGCACGACTTTAGCTGGAAATCGAATGGAGCAAAAAAGAGGAATGAATAACCTTGAAAAAAGGGAGTTTATCCCTTTTTTATTCCCAAAGGATTGAATAAAATTTTGATTTTCGCTTGATGCGTTTTTATTTTCATCTTGGCCTCATCAGTATTCAGATTGTCTATATATATATATTTATATATTATATAGATTTAATATTAACTTTTTTTGTTTGTCATTTTTAACCTCATTTTCATTATATTTTAGTTTCACCTTAAATTTTTATATTTTGTGTGTTTGTTATTCATTTTTATGTTTAGAGTTTGATTTTTTGTATTTCATTTTAAAACAAAGATTCTGGTGTCTCATTTCACATTTTGTTTATTTTTTTCAATTTTTAAAATATTTTTTTTTTGTTTTTTAATTATATTTTGTTTTTCTTTTTGCTTAAATAATTATCTCTGCTGAAATCTTCAGTTTTATTTAATATATTTTTGTTTTCCAAAACATTAACGTTAAGAAAAGGCTAAAAAAAATCGTCAGAATCTGTTGAAATTTTAATTGTTATTCCACTAAGTACCTAAAAATATTATAAAAAAAAAGAAAAATGGTGTGCCAAAGCTCAAACTATAGATTCTGAATATGAATATGTTTTTTATATATATATAAATAGGCATTATATATGTATTGCACTTAATCGTACAAAAAAATCAGGCATTTTCTTTGGCATTTTACTTGGATTTTATCTTGAAATAAATGTGAACTATGGAAATTATGGCAAAAATAAATGAACAAAATTATATTACGATATATGCTTGTGCTTGTGAATCGGCTGCTGATTTAGCTACGCTTGCTCCTGCTCCTTAGGTCCTAATCCTTAATCTTGACCCTTAACCTTTGACCGTAACTCCCCCCACATTACCTTGGCATGCGGCACCCCTTTTGCAATGGAAACTGGCATGAAAACTACACACACACACACCCATACACACCCACTTACGCACACCCACAACCACCCTTGGAAACGTACAAGATCCTCACCTCACCTCTCATTTCCGTTTCCGCTCTGTGCCCCCCAACTCTGTCCCTAGGCAACTTCCGGAAGGTCAAGGTGGTGCGCTCGGAGCCGCCAGAGAAGCGCAAGGAGCAGTTCCATGGCTTCCTCACCCCCACCAAGTTTGAGCATCACAACTTTACGGCCATGGAGAGGTAAGCAAATACATCCTCCTATTGTCCCTTGCTAAACTTCTCACTTCTGCAGCTTCCTGCGCGACATCTCGGCCAGTTATCCATCGCTGACCCGTCTTTATAGCATCGGCAAGAGCGTCGAGGGTCGCGATCTGTGGGTTCTGGAGATCTTCGCCACACCCGGTGCCCATGTACCCGGCGTACCGGAATTCAAGTATGTGGCCAATATGCACGGCAACGAGGTGGTGGGCAAGGAGATGCTTCTGCTGCTCACCAAATATCTGCTGGAACGCTATGGCAACGATGAGCGTGTGACCAAAATGGTGAACGGCACCCGTATGCATTTCCTGTACAGCATGAATCCCGATGGCTATGAGGTGTCGCGCGAAGGCGATCGGACCGGCGGCGTGGGACGGGCCAATGCCCATGACATCGATTTGAATAGAAATTTCCCGGATCAGTATGGAACGGATAGGTTTAACAAGGTAATAGAGCCCGAGGTGGCCGCTCTGATGAACTGGACTCTGTCGCTGCCGTTCGTTCTGTCGGCCAATCTTCATGGCGGCTCCCTGGTGGCCAACTATCCGTACGATGACAATGAGAATGACTTCAATTATCCCTTCATGAGGCTACGTAACTCGAGTATTAAAGGCCGAAAGCCCAATCCCACCGAGGACAATGCCCTGTTCCGGCACCTGGCTGGGATTTATGCCAAGGCCCATCCCACCATGCATCTGGGCCAACCCTGCGAGCTATTTAAGAACGAATACTTTGCCGAGGGCATTACCAATGGGGCGCAGTGGTATAGCGTCACGGGTGGAATGCAGGACTGGAACTATGTGCGGGCCGGATGCCTTGAGCTTACCATTGAGATGGGTTGCGACAAGTTTCCTGTGGCCGCCGAGCTGCCTAAATACTGGGCCGATCATCGTGAACCCATGCTGCAGTTCATCGAGCAGGTGCACCATGGCATCCATGGGTTTGTGCACAGCACCATTGGCACACCGATTGCCGGCGCTGTGGTTCGCCTGGACGGTGCCAATCATTCCAGCTATAGCCAGACCTTTGGTGACTACTGGAAGCTAGCGTTGCCGGGACGTCACAACCTCACCGTTCTGGGTGACAATTATGCGCCGTTTCGCATGGAGGTGGAGGTGCCGGAGGGTGAACCGCACGAGATGCGCATGGATGTCACCCTAATGCCAGACGATCCGCAGCACTGGGCATCGGCCAATGATTTCAGGATTATTGAGAATGTGGTGAATACGCGATATCACACAAATCCAGAGATTAGGACGCGCCTGGCCGAGCTAGAGAATCAGAATGGGCAAATAGCGAGCTTCGGTTATGCGGACAACGAGTTCAGCCGATATTTCAATTACCTGAAGATGACCTCGGATGTGAGTAGTTGCCTTTCCATGCCTGCCTTAAATAGTCTTGTTAATCTGTTATCTTTCTCTCCTTTTAGATTGGGGAACCCGAAGAGCACAAATACAAGCTGCTGGTGGTGAGCTCTCTCTATGACACTGCCGCTCCGCTGGGCAGGGAGATTCTGTTGAATTTGGTGCGTCATCTGGTCGAGGGCTTCAAGCTGCAGGACACCTCGGTGGTCCAGCTATTACAGCGCAGCGTTATCTATTTCCTGCCACAGACACAGAAATTCGAGCAGGTCTTCAATATGTACAACATTAAGTGAGTTATCCTTTGGCCAGATTTCGGTTTCTTTTGCATTAATTCTTGATTTAACAGCTCTTCCATTTGCGATCCCGTCCTGGGTGATGAACTGGCGGAACGCATTCTCGGCCCGGAGACCGATCAGGCCAAGGACATGTTCCTACAGTTTCTGCACAGCGAAAACTTTGACCTAATGCTCACATTCGGCGCTGGTAGCTCGGATTTAAGTTACCCGCGCGGCGACTCGGTGCTGGAGAAATTCGCACACGGCATGCAACGCACGGAATTCAATTACTCGCCGCTGCAGTGCTCCAGCTCTGCCACAAGGCAAGTGCACCAGGAGACAACTGAGCGCCTCACCAATATGATGTACCGCCTGTACAACCTTCCTGTCTATACGCTGGGCATCGCCTGCTGCCGGATGCCCCATCACAAACAGATTGCCTCCGTGTGGCGCAAGAATATTGACAAAATCAAGAATTTTCTGGCTCTGGTGCGGACGGGAGTGACCGGCTTGGTGCAGAATGACAAGGGGCAGCCGCTGCGCGAGGCCTTTGTTCGGCTGCTGGAGCACCAGCAGCGTGTCTACAATGTGACCAAGAATGCGGCACGTTTCCAGCTGATGCTGCCGCACGGCAGTTACGGCCTGGAGGTGACCGCCCCCAACTACGAGTCGCAAATAGTCAAAATTGACATACAGGATGGCCAAGTGACGGAGCTGGGAATTATCCATCTGCATGCGTTTACCCTGATACGCGGCGAGGTGCTGGAGCTGCCGAATAAGTTGCGCAGCGAAGCTGGAACTGTCGCTGGTACCACCAGCATTTTGGGCGTTGTGCTGGATGAGAGCAATCATCCGGTGCGCAATGCCAAGATCTCGGTTGTGGGCCATGCCAAGCTAAGGAACTTTACCAATAGCCTGGGCCAGTACCTTTTGGCCGCGGTGCCCTTGGGCAACATTAGGCTCAAGGTGGAGGCGCCGCGTCACCTGGAGGCTTTCCGGGAATTGCACCTTAGCCAAGACGGTCGATCTGGCGCCATAGAGAATGTGGTTTTTCGCCTAAAGGTCAACGAGCATGTGTTCGGTTTGCCGCGATTCATTTTCATCTTGTTTGCCAGCATTTTAATCATTGTCGGTGTGGTGGTGTGCGTGTTATGCGCTCAATTCTGGTTCTATCGCCGACATCGGGGCAACAAGCCGTACTATAACTTCTCACTGCTGCCGCAGAAGAGCAAGGATCAGCATTTCGATCTGGAGGATGACGAGGCAGGCGACGATGGCGAGACGGAGCTGTTTCGTTCGCCCATTAAGCGTGAGTTTGATAATAATAAGATGCATAGCGAGCACTGCTGTATATATATTCAATTTAAAACTTATTTTTAATTAATTTAATTCATATAATTATACATCCACAGGTGGCATGACCATTCAGCCGTACTTTGATGAGGAACAGTTGGAGCGAATTTTGCACACAGATGACGAGGACGACGAGGATGGGCCGCATATGGAGCCGGAACTGGATATAGCCGATGATAGTGGCGATGAGATTGTGATGCTGCACAATCATGGCCAAAAGCGTCGCCACTAAGGACAGAAGGTGGCGGAGAAAGTCCCAGCCCACAACACACACACACACACACAACATAACTGTGATTCAAAACGTTTTCAAGCGATGAGAAGAGAAGAAGCCAACGTCAGGCATTGCTCTTACCTTTTATTTATATATATATAATTTTTTTTTGTATATGTAACCTTATTAATTTCGCATCACAATCGTCAGCTTTAAATAGAAAATGTTGTGCGACGAAGCTTACCGTAACGGTGAATCCCTCGAATCTCTTGTCCAACCTCCGCCCCTTAGATCCGTTTATGTTATCTATATAGACATATGATTCAATATCTGCACTTGTATCTGTCCAGCCAAGAAGAGAACTGCAGGCGTTATCGTATGACCTAACTTAAGACTGAGAGCCTTGCAACTATATAGCAACAAAAAAAAAAAAAAAAAAAAAAAAAAAAAAAAAAAAAAAAAAAAAAGAATAGAAGCAAAAGCAAAGACACGAATCTAGCGAAATAGTTAATTGTAAATTTTAAAAGCATGCAGCGAAAAGATTAAAAAAAATTGAAAGATTTTCATTTAAATGATGACTAAAAAATGGCTTTAGAATTTTGTGCAACTAAAAATTATTAAAAAGAAAAAGTGTGCAATATGCTACAAGTTTTTTTTTTTTAACAAAATCTAATTTTGTATCTGTCCTGTGTGGCTTCCAGAAAACAAATCCCGGCAACTAGAAAAAAAAAAACAATTGTGCAGCTTTCCCAAAAGGGAGAAAATAAATAATAACAAAGTTAACAAAGAGCTTTTGTAATATTTCCCTTGATTAACTTGATATTAAGAAGTACTATATAATATATATACACCAAAATATTTACTCTGCACGATTTTAAACGATTTAATATACGTTTAAGCTGAAGCACATAGCCCAGATAAAAAGCGTTGAAAGAAAGGTGCAGCATTTACCTAAATATTATACCTATATATCGTATACATATCCACAAAAATATGGCAATTATATAACTATACATGTGAAAAAAATGAATAAATGAATGAATAATGTCCAAATCAAAGGCCACTGCCGGGGATGATGCTCTACCTTCGCCACCAAAGCCTCCGGGACCACCCGGACTACGGAGACCAGAAGAGGAGGCACGCTAGGGAATACGGAAGGACCAGGAGGTCGTGGTAACTTAATCATAAATTTAATCTTATTTTTAAGACTGCAGATTTCCAGGAAGGCCAGAAGCACCCGGATCGCAGGGCATTCCACCTGCGCCCGGAGTATCGGGAGCTGGCCGCGGCAACTGCGAGTTTTAACTCTCAGACAGGTCTTAGTTACTAAAACTAGTAAAATATTAAATGATATAACAAATACAAAAGATTTAGGCAACGAACTTCCGTTTACTTTCATATTTTTTCCTTTTTAATTTAGTCAATTTATTTTATTTGTTTTGTATTATTTTTTATTTATTTTATTTGTTTTGTATTATTTTTTATTTATTTATTTATTTTTTATCTATTTATTTACTATTTATTTATTTATTTATTATTTAATTATTTTGTATTTATTTATTAATTTAATTATGGGTTCTGCAGTCAAGTTCGTTGACTTTGTTTCTTATTTTTTACAAACCATTTATTAAGTTTTGTTAAAATAAAATACATAAACATATCGGTAATCATCTTTCTACACATGAAAAGCGTAATATATCGACTAGTATTCTATTTTCGTAATTGTTTTTGTGGAATATATCCTTTGCCCTTTGCACAGTTATATTAAATTAATTTAAGATTACGTTAAACAAAAAAGGAAACTAACTTCGGTTCTCCGAATTTTATATTCCCTTGCAAATTGCAAAAAATTAAAAACAAAGTTCTGGAAATAATGAATAATTATAAATTGCAAATTGCAATATTGAAAAATCATATTTTGGCCAAAAATAAACGAAATTAAATTCTGAAACCATTAATGTGTTAGTTTTTTTCCTTAAAAAAACGTGCAAACCAAATTTAAGGTTAACATTTTCTTTACATTTTTAGCAACTTAGAAAAAATTCAAAAAAAAAATTTGTTGTTTAGAACATGGCTAAGAAAACAGAAGCAAACATAAAAATGCTTTCCGATTTTAAAGTGCCGTATTTTTGGCCAAATTATGATTTTTCAAATCTACAATTTTCCAATTAAAATTTCAAAACCTGGCTAGATTGATTCTCCTATTAATTGTGATTCAGAATATATGGGGTTTATGGGGTTGAATATGACTCCTTCCTGTGTTAAAACTTATTTTAAAAGATGGTTTGAAAGGGTCGTCAGACCGAAAAAGCCACCAAGCGGCCATAGTTTGAACTACGGCTGGTTGGCGAGGGGAGATAGAGAGAGAGAGTGCGATGTATTTTCTCGCTCTATTAGGTTTTGTTTATTGCCTACACACGCATACATATGTGTAGATGCGGTTTGTGCTGTATGTTTGTGTGTACGAATGCGAACACGTTCACTAGTAGAGCGAGAAAATCCATCGCTCTCTCTCTCTTTCTCCTCTCGCCACAAGCCGTAGTTCAAACTATGCCCGCAGCTGTAGTTCAAAATATGGCCGCAATTCTTAAGCAGAATTAACAGGAGAATCGTTAAAGTTATCTACAAATGGCAAATTTAAATTTGAAAAATCATATAGTATCAAAAAATAAACATAATTAAATTCTAAAAGCATTGCTGCGTTAGTTTTTTTCCCCTTTAACAAACTGCAAACCAAATTTAAAATTTACATTTTGTTTTTATGCTGTGTTGCTTTCCATGCTGTGTTTGGTTCTTTTCTCTTAGCCATGTTCTGAAAAACCAAATTTTTCTTAAATTTTTTCCAAATTGTTAAAAATTAAAACAAAATGTAAATTTTAAAGTGGCGTATGTATGTGTGCATGTTCGCATTGTTACACACATACAAACGGCATAAATAATTTATTTAAACGCCTGCGATATCACCAGTGTGACCTCAACCATTGGTGTTGCTCATTTCTAAGCCAAAATAATAGCTAAAACAATCGGAATTTTAGTGGAAAAATGCAGAATACACATCATTTACAACACCATTAAACTCCATTAGAAAAGCTCTGGAAACGTAATAAAAGTAAAATTTAACAAGGTCTTTAAATTCGCTGAAACGGCTAGAACTGCCGTTGTTTTTAAATTGTTCCGCAAACACCCTTGAAAATAAGCCAAAATCTGACGGGAAAAACCCGTAAACGCCACCACTGCCGCGAACACGTGGAGTCAACTCAGTCGTCTCTCTCTTTTTTTACCGAAAACGGCAGCACAGCAGCTGCTCCGTGCGTGCGTGTGTGCGATCCGATCCGATCAGTTCCCCTCCGATCCGAGCAGTTACATAGCGTAACTAGCGTTAGACGTCACCCTACCAGCCTACCAGACTCCTGTGCGCGACGAGTTCTTATTTATTAACCAGGTCCCCTCGAAGGTGAGTAATTGCACATCTCGCCGTGGAAAATTCAATAATGTGCGCAGCGCCAATACATATGCAATTTGCCGTTGCTGCGAGTCGTCGTCGTGTAGAGTCGCAAGTCGCGCGTTTGTGTGCGTGTTGTAACATCGGTCAAGTGTGCGTTGGAGTGAGCGAGAGGGAGGGGGTGAGCGGATGAGCGGAAAAGAGAGAACGAGGTGGCAGATCGTGTGTTGCAGTTTTTTTTTTTCCTTCTTTCTTTGCATTTTCCCCGCCATTTCCCCGCGTCTCAAGGCGATTCCTTTGTACAGGGTATCCCGAAATGAGTCAGTGTGTCCATTCAGACATCCCCGCCAGACGCGAGAAGGCCGCCAAGTATTCCCCTCGGCAACAGAGAATGTGTGGCAAAGCGAGGGAGAGGGCAAGAGGAAGAACACGAGCCAGCGGAGAGCGGCGTACAGTGGAAATTTTTTAATTTTTGCTGACGCTGTCTAATTTTAAAATTTAGTTCACCAAATTTTTCATTGTTGAAACAGTTGTGCTGCGCTTTGTCTTGGCTGTTTGTTTTTGTGTGTGTGCCACGGCAGCGTGTGTGCAAACATCTGTTTGTGGCAGGATATGCGCCTAAAAGTAGACAGCACGCGCTCATTCAGGTGTTCTCACATGGAATCCTGCTTCTCGCTCACTCTTGCTTTTGTGTTTTTGTTTCTTCTTTTTTTTTTTTTAATTCCAAGAATTTTGAATATTTTTTCTTTGAGCTAACTGCTTTGGATAATTATAAAGAAATTCTCTGAAGAATAACTTCCAAACACATGCCAGGCCTTGCCTTTATGCTTTATGAGTCTTTAAAATAAAACGCACAAAAACTACCTGTAAAAGTAATCTATATAATTTCCTATTGCAGCCCTTATAAACAAAACTACAAACAAAAAAAAAGAAACAAAAAAAACTAAAGCAGAATGCCATCCGATTCCAAGAAACGTGACGCGCAGCGCAAGAAGGATGCCCGCAACAAGAAGATTCAACAGATACCCTCCACAAAGAAGGCCAACGGGCAGCCGGAACGTGAACTGACCGAGGAGGAGAAGCTATGCGCCAAGCTGGAGGAGGAGGCACGGATCAGTGCGGAGGCCCGCTCTTGTACCGGATCGCTGGCGGTGCATCCGCGTTCGCGTGATGTCAAGATCGCAAATTTCTCGATCACGTTCTTTGGCTCCGAGCTGCTGCAGGACACAATGCTTGAGTTGAATTGCGGCCGGCGATACGGTCTAATTGGCCTGAACGGATGCGGTAAATCCTCACTGCTGGCGGTGCTCGGTGGACGCGAGGTGCCCATACCACCGCACATCGACATCTTCCATTTGACGCGCGAAATACCGGCCAGCTCAAAGAGCGCCCTTCAGTGCGTCATGGAGGTGGACGAGGAGCGTATTAAGCTGGAAAAGCTGGCCGAGGAGCTGGCCATGAGCGAGGAGGATGATGCGCAGGAGCAGCTGATTGATATCTATGAACGGCTCGACGATATGTCCGCGGATCTAGCCGAGGTCAAGGCTGCCCGCATTCTGCACGGTCTGGGCTTCGATAAGGCCATGCAACAAAAACAGGCCAAGGACTTTTCTGGCGGCTGGCGGATGCGCATTGCCCTGGCCCGCGCCCTGTTCGTAAAGCCCCATCTGCTGCTGCTGGATGAGCCGACAAATCATTTGGATCTGGACGCGTGCGTGTGGCTGGAGGAGGAGCTTAAAACATATAAGCGCATCCTGGTGCTCATTTCGCATTCGCAGGATTTCCTCAACGGCGTCTGCACAAACATCATCCACCTGACGAGCAAGCGCCTCAAATACTACACCGGCAACTATGAGGCCTTCGTGCGCACCCGCATGGAGCTGCTGGAGAACCAGATGAAGCAGTACAACTGGGAGCAGGATCAGATTTCGCACATGAAGAACTATATTGCCCGGTTTGGTCACGGTTCCGCCAAGCTGGCGCGACAGGCTCAGTCCAAGGAGAAGACGCTGGCCAAAATGGTTGCCCAGGGCCTGACGGAGAAGGTATCGGACGATAAGGTGCTTAACTTTTACTTCCCATCGTGCGGCAAGGTGCCGCCGCCTGTGATTATGGTGCAGGTAAGTTCGTTTTTCTTTGACGAATCAACGGAGAACTCAAATCAAAATTTCAATTACAGAATGTAAACTTCCGTTATAACGATGAAACGCCGTGGATCTACAAGAATCTGGAGTTTGGTATTGATCTGGACACACGTCTCGCCCTGGTGGGACCCAATGGAGCCGGCAAGTCAACGCTGCTTAAGCTGCTTTATGGCGATCTTGTGCCCACCTCCGGAATGATACGCAAGAATTCGCATTTGCGCATCGCCCGTTATCACCAGCATCTGCACGAACTGCTTGATCTGGACGCCAGTCCGCTGGAGTACATGATGCGCGCCTTTCCCGATGTCAAGGAAAAGGAAGAGATGCGCAAGATAATCGGTCGCTATGGCCTCACCGGTCGCCAGCAGGTCTGTCCCATCCGTCAGCTGTCCGATGGCCAAAGGTGTCGCGTTGTCTTCGCTTGGCTGGCCTGGCAGGTGCCGCATCTGCTGCTGCTTGACGAGCCGACCAATCACTTGGACATGGAGACGATCGATGCCCTCGCCGATGCGATTAACGATTTTGATGGCGGCATGGTGCTAGTTAGTCACGATTTCCGTCTGATCAATCAGGTAAGTTCGTTGAATGCCTAAAGATGATCTATAAAAGAAAATATCGAATAATTGCTAACAAAAAACCCTTTTCCAGGTGGCCGAGGAGATTTGGGTGTGCGAGAAGGAGACGGTGACCAAGTGGAAGGGCGGCATTCTGGATTACAAGGATCATTTGAAGAACAAGATCACCTCAGAGAACGAGAAGAAGGCCAAGGCGGGAAAGTAGATGCTATCCTAGAGTTAGTAACCAGGCTCACACCACCCACAAACACCTGCACACCAGCATAAACACAAATCCAACCAACCAACCAATCAACCGATTCACACAGAGACATTCAGGCAACTATCATCGACCTCCCCCTGCCCCCGTCGTATTAATTACTGTCGAAATTAGTCTTGAGTTTTCACCAAATTACGCAGTAATAGCATCCACACAAACAATAAACAAAAAGCAACCAAGAAACCACACAACCAACGGGGAGAAACACACAAATTTTAGCTGAATTTTTTTCTTTTTATGTGTCGAATTAAACAAATTAAAGGTATATATATATATATACTAGTAGTTATGGAAGCAACAGGAAGAATTACCAATCAACCAACCAATCAACCAACAAACAAACAAACAAACAACAACTACAAACAGCTTGTGATCTTGCGCTTATGTAATTTCGTTTAATTCTTCTCTAGGTTTCATATATAAAACATAAATATAAAAAGTATATTTTATTTTTTTGTAATTTATTTACGCCTTATACATATATAAATACATATATTAAACAATTAAAGCTACAATACAATAATATATTAAATTGAAAACGTTCTGAAAAAAAAAATGTTCGCTATAACAACTGCCCTCCCAGGAGTCGTCGCGTCGTGTGTGAGATATATAATATTCGATATTTATATGATAAAAGCTGGATATTACATGGAATATATGTATGTATGTATGTACATATAGGCATGCATGTTGTGTTTTATGTACATGATGGTGGAACACACACACAGATGATATTATGATAGGTTATATTTGAACAAATTGGAATTGTAACAGAAGTGCAGAGCCAAAATATCGTATTAATATTAGATAACTTAATTGAGAAACAAAGAGTTGCTTGACAAAGGTAAAAAAAAACAAAAACAAAAAATGAAAACAAATAATAAACAAATAAAATGACCAAACCGAATGATATCATTATTCTCTGAATTGCTTATCAGGTTGCTACAGGGGTTTGGAATTATGATTTCTTATGAAATCCCCAGTAAATAATACATTTTAGATGTATTTCCTGTTTATACAATCAAAAAGTTCACTGGAAATGCCCAAATCCTAACCACATACTCCATATTCTCTCTCGCTCCATCAGATTCCCTTTATTTATTGTACAATTCTCATCAAATCGTATGTGCTTAAAATGGTTAAATATTATTTATTGCGTACATGGTTCCCTCTTCGTTTCGTTTATTGCGCTTTCACTCTTCACATTCTCTTCGATTTCGTTAATTATACTCGTCTTTTTTTTTTTTTTGTTATTTGTTTTATGTTGCGCGTAGGCACGTTCAAAGGTTAGTTAGTTGGTAGACTTGGTTACACTTAGCGATAGTTGCACGGGATAGTTCATGGTCAGTGGTTGTGATACATTAGGATGTACATCATGTGTGCGCCGACTAGTAGCTCCTGGCCAGATCCGCGTGCATCACACGTAGCAGCTGCCGTTCCGCCTCGCTGAGGGCCCCGAATTCGTTGGCAAAATCACGTAGCAAATGCTTCAGGTCGCACATTTTTCGCTCCACCCAGGCGCACGCTATCTCCGCCAGCGCGTACTGCTGTTGCGACGGCACAAAGGCGCCTGGTCGCTCCACCGACGCTCCACCATCGTCCAGTCCATCGGCGGTGGCGGTACGCGACTCGAACTGAGCCAAGCTATAGTAATGCTCGATCAGCTTGATGTGTGCGGGCGACTGGCGGGCAGGCGGTAGATTCAGGTGAACCAGGAGCAGTAGTCGTAGCACCTCCACGCGACGCAGCAGCTCGCCATACATGCGCGCGCCCCGTCGCTCATACACATTGTCCACAATGTCGTCGTAGTGCTGCAGGGCGCTGCGATAGTCACCCCGCTGTCCGCACGCCTCGGCGCTAGTCTCCAGATCGTGAATCTGATGTGTGGGCGAGGCGAAGCTGCTGGTGCTGTCCAGTTGCCGCTGCAGCTGCTTCAGTTCTCGCAGAATGGCTGCCTTGAAGACACAGCCGTCAACGGCCCGCTCGGCTGCCCTATGGTAGCAGTGAAGGGCTCCCTCCCGGAATCCCGAGTGCCGGGTGCGCAGATGCAGTCGCCCGATCTCGTTGTGGGCACGCAGAAAGGATCGGGCGGCCCGCAAATAGGCCTCCGACTCGCGCTGCGGCGCTCCGCCATAGGACTCGCACTTGGCGTAGCCAATGTGGCACATCGCCGCGTACTGTAGAATGCCCGCCTCCTCGAAGCTGTAGGCCAGCCGCTGGAAGTCCGCCTGAACGTCGCCCACGCTTGGAGCAAAGCGCCTGGGTAGCGAAAAGAGTTAACAAGCAGGCGGGTTATGGTGAATACTTCTGTTTTCGTTTTCTTAGATAGAATACTCACTTGAAGAAGCCGGCACGCTCGAACTTTTTGATCTTGCTGGAAGCTCGCAGGTATTGCTCCAAACTGGCACTCACTGCCCCAGCCGCTTGCTCCATCTTGGCCTACGCAGTGGCTCCACCACTCTTTTGCCGAAGCCCGGGGATGAGGCAAATATTCAAATATTCTATTTGCCCAGCGGTTTCTTTGTATTCTTTGAGGGAAGTTGTAGAAAATGTAAAAAGTTGTAATGTTTTGTTTATTGGTTGCCAGGCCGGGAGATACCAGATGGTATAAAGCCAAAAATGCCATTATTTTCCATACTACTGCCACACTACCAACGAGAGCTTATATATTGGCAATTGGCAAAGTGGCAGAATTAATATTTTGTTATTAATAAAAACATCCATAAAAGGCAAAGAATTCACATATTTAAATAGCGTAAACTATTATTATTTAATTGAAGATAATATTTCTGGAACATCTATATGGTTTCATTTGCAATGTTAGGGGATTTCTAAAAACTTATTCTACTGATTTAGGTTTATTTTAACCAATTAATGAAATCAAATCAGGAACCGTAAAAATTATAAGTTGTATTTAAATAACTTAAATGATAATGAAATTTATTCGATTTTTGCCCTAGTCATCAAAAATAATCAAAAGACTTGAGTGAGTAATTTATAATAATAATATTAAATGAGCGAAAAGCTGGATCTATCAAAAACTTTCGTTATTTTTATATTTAAAAAATAAATAAAAATAATCATTTACGGTCTCTGAGTTTTAAAGCTATAAGCTAGGTTTTCCTTTTTCATATATATGTAGAATAAGCTGGCAACACCGATTTCCAGCAAAATATCGATGACAGCAAGTTTGCAGCATTACTAATCTCTTAGAAAACATTGAATTAAAATAAAGGTCACTTGAGTACCTGGAGTACCCAAAAATATAAAAATTTATCAAATTTACTTAAAAAAGAAGAGCTTTTATTTCTGTCCAATAGCCACACTCTTTGGAACATCAATTTACGAATGATAATCAAACCGTAAACTAAAATAACGAATCTTTTCAAGGTATAAAAAATAAAATTCATAATTAAGTGTATAAATTAAACTTATTAATAAATATACCGAGTGGCGTGCGTGGTGTCGCGTATCGATATAATCAAAATCGATGATTTCAGGGCACGAAGTCCCAATCGGGAAAAGACGGCATGAATTCCGAAGCGGTTATTGAGAGTGGTGCATGAACTCCCCCAACCGGTTATTGAGAGCAACTTCGATGCGTACATCGATATCAACATAAACATCGGTATAACAACATCGTTTTGCCTGCTGCGCGTTTGTTTACTGGTATCTGATATGATATCTGGCATATCTGCCCACTCAGTGCGAAAATCGAAAATAAATCCCGAGCGGTGTCAGGAAAATTAAAACAGCAAAAGAAAAAAAAAAGAAAAAAAACGGACAAACGAATAACGGAAAAGGCGTCGGTAGAAAATTGAGCAAGCGAAGCTAAGGTAAATTGCAAGCAGATTTGTTGATTTTTTTTTTTGTGACATTTTGTACTACTTTTGATCTCGAACCCGCTCCCCGCTTTTCCACAAACATTAAACATTAAATTGTGCAATACGCACACACGCATACAGACGCAAGTGGGGGGCTTTGATAGAGGCAGCGGTTGGGAAAAGCAGGAGCGGAGGAGGAGCAGCTTCAAGCCACCAACAAACACACACATATACAGAGGCACGCGCGCATATACATATAAATATACATATGCATACATACAGCTGTGTGTACATATTCCAATAAGGCCAAGACGTGAAATGTTTTTTTTTGTGTTCTGTTTTTTTCTTTGCTTGTGAATGCAAACGCATAAATACTCTAATTGCATTAAACTGGAAAACACGCAAAAACCAGGTTGATTATTACAAAAAAAAATTGTCTAAAAATGAAAAAGGAAACTGAAAAGGACGAAAGCTGAAAACGCGAGTGCAACGGTTAAAATAACATGATACACACACACAGCACGTGAGTGTGTGCGTGTCCCCAACATTCCTTTTTTTTCCACTTTTATTAGTCATCTTTGGTGTGGAAGAAAAAGGCGACGAATAAAATGAAGCTGAAGCTGTAAGGACATCCCTGTGCCACAACTTTTTTTTCGTGTGCAACGAAAGAGCGTTAAAAAGAAGTGCAAAAATCATAACGGTAAAGGCTGAGAGCCCCAAAAAATGAAAATATTAGTAAAAAATTCAACAAGAAAACTTTCGTGCGTGAGAGTGTGTGTGTGTGTGCAAACAAGAGATTTTCCCGGAGAGAGCCGCACGGAAATTACGGTTCTCCTTGCCTCAGTGGGTGTATATGTGTGTGTGTGTGAGTGTTGGTGTCTCTGGCAGGACACCCAAGCAAAAGCAACGAAAATTTTCATGCTGTGGCTCGGCACATAATGGTTCTTCCTTCGTTTTCTGTTTTCTGTTCTCTGTTTTTTTTTTATATTTTTTGTATTTTTTTTTAGTGCTTTGCGCTGCTGCTGCGCAGTCGCTGCCGCAGTCGACGTCGCACCGTGTTCCTCAGCTCTTTGAAATTTGTTTGCCCAACTTGGCAGCGCTCTCTCTTTGAGCTCTCTCTCTATTTTTCTCACTCTCTGTAGCCCCCCCTCCCCCCAATTTGATGTCCTTCGACTCCAGCGGAGCTCTCAACTCCAGGGACACGCCATATCAAGGTTTCACTGTGCGCGTGTTTTCCTTCTCGAGAGCTTAGTCCTAAGGTTCCAGGCTCATCTCGTCACAGCTCCTCCGTCCTCCGTCCTCCGTCCATGTCCTTGTCCAATCTGCTCTCCCTGCAGTGGCCAGCATTCCACCTGCGGGGAGGCATGGAGTTTGCGAAGAAAGGCATGTGCATCAGGAATGACTTTAGCAATTCATTAATAATTACAGAGCGGCCGGGGGGTCGGTCAATCATCCAATAATAGCTCCAGCACACACTTTGCTATCATTCAATTCCAATTTATTCGATTCGCAATTCTAAATTCGCGATTCGAAATTCTCGTACCCCCTCGCCTTAAGCCTGTATGGCACTGGGTTTATGGGTTCCCTAATTCAAAAAATCTCCAAATTCGAAACTAAATAATATGGAACTCAGTTTGTTAATTGAATTAGAATTTTGGTTTATTAACTTTTTTTTAAACAATAAATAATCTGGTAGAGTTTCAGATTGATATTTATTTAGACATTTTTGGGGCTTTGATAATGTCTTTAATTATTTTTGGTTTACCACTTTTAGACTTATTTTTTAATTAATTTATAATCACTAAGAAATTTTTGAGACTATCAAGTATTACGTCTGGCGAAAAATGAAATTTACAAATAAAAGACCATTCGAAATATGGTTTTTTAACATGTTTTTGATTGATTTAAAATCCATTCGGATTATTTTTTGATCTTTCTGCATAAGAGTTTGCAAATATTTTACAGAATTTTATTAAATTTCAAGAAGGTTGTTCTGATAAACATTCATTTAATTTCCCCATGAAGATGATTTAGTTGATTTTATAAATTAGAAGGATAAAACTTGTAAAGGGGACTGAGTTATGGAATAACTTAACTAATTTCCCACCAATTTTTAACCATTTGAACTTGTTGCAAGCGACAAAGATACTGCCCATGTGGAAGATCTATCTTATAGATACATTTTTTAATGGGTGTGTTTAGACCAGGAAATACTATTAATGCTTAGCCCATGCCGATGATATTTTTTGAATCTACTCCTTGCCAGCTCAGTTAGTATGAGATGTTTTAACAATGTTTAGCAATAGGCCGCTTTTCCACGCAATGGCTGAGTGGGTGGCTGGAG
Organism: Drosophila mayri; assembly: GCA_008042485.1. Taxonomy (NCBI): domain Eukaryota; kingdom Metazoa; phylum Arthropoda; class Insecta; order Diptera; family Drosophilidae; genus Drosophila; species Drosophila mayri. Next base: position 20,361 of record VNJN01000963.1, on the reverse strand, counting down.
GTGGTGTGTGTTTGCCCTTCTAATGTGTCATTTTAAAATGCAGCCCGACCTATCCATTAGATCGCCGTGATTGAGTGGCCGTTGTCCCGTCGTCGATTGAGTGATTACCTATGCAAATATGCAGCTTGCAGTTAGCCGCTTAATCGGCGGACTGTTAACGTTTAACTGCCATCTAATTGGGAATTGGAATTCGAATTAGAATTAGGTATTGGTATGCAAATTGCAGGCGGCAGCAGACATGTCAAACAATTAGCGGGTGCGACAATTGCTAAAAGTGGCAACGGTAACGAGAGGCTGCGTGTGAAATGATCATTGCCACGTTCTCTGCCCCGAAATGACTCACACAGCCAGCACAGCACAGCGAGCACAATTGAAAAAACATAAAAAAAAAAAAATAAATAAAAATAAATAACAAAACTAGAGAGCCAGAGCTCTAGCCAGAAAAGTAAAGCACACCGAAAATGTTCGAAAATAACGAAGGAAAATGCAAAGTGTGTGCTGCCTGCCTGCCTGCCTGCCTCTCTGTACACACACAAATTGCGCTAATAATAGCGGAAAGCGGCAGCAAAAGAAACTATTAGAAGTACAGAGAGTTTCGGCTGAGTTATAGCCGCGCAAAAATAGGCATGGGAAAATAACAGCATCAAACAGCAGCCGAAAAAAAAGGCAAGAAAGGCACCAGGCGGCAGCTCTTGGTGGAAATCTCCCGTGAATGTATAAAAAATATAAAATAAGAAGTCAAATCGCCTGCAGTTGGCCCTCCAATCATTTACATACAGCTGCACACTGTGAAAAAAAAAACCGAAAAAGGGGGAAACCGCTGAAAAAGAAGAAAACTATAATAAAAGTGCACATTTGATTTTCATTTTCTTTTTTTTTAATATACTTTCACTTTGCTTTTTTTGTTTAGTGAATATTTACAAAGATCAAAGGTATAATTTCCTAAATTTGCCTACATTTCTATAATGTCTTAATTGTTTATATTAACCTGGGTATAAATTTGGAGAATCACACAGTTTTATGACTTTTTCCATGAAATCAAGGTGCATGCTGCCAAAATTACCTTATTATTCTATATAAAACAACAAAATTCATAGTTTAATGAGCTAAATGTGTGGAATTTGATAACTTTTCACAAAGTTAAGAATATATATATTTTTTAGGGATTTTTGGGGATAATGATAAACTCGTTACTTAATTTATAAAATGAATTCAAATCCAAAATTACCTTTTTATTAACAGAAATATTCAACAAAATACATAGTTTAATGAGCAAAATGTGTGGAATTTTTCACAAAGTTACGAATTTTTTTAAAAGAATTTTTTTAAAAGAATTTTTTTAAAATGAATTTATTGAATAATTTACTGCAAATATCATATTAAATAATAATTTAAAACTTTTTATACAAAAATGGATCCAAAGGTAGTTTTGGTAAAATATTTCCTTGTTTTTTTTTTGCTTAAAAGTTGTAAAATTTTAGCTTCGCATTTATACTCTTCCCCTATTTTATTTTTCATTTTATTTTTGTTATTGTTATTGCACATCAAATATTAAAGTGACCCAGTTTTGAGGGAGAATGGCAGGCCGCGTTTTTGTTTGCAGTGCACAGGCGTACATACCTATGTACACTGTGCATATACATACATAAATATACATTTATCCCCAACAGTTTCGGGTCAATTGACTTTTAGTGTAGTGCTGTGCTGCACACTCGCACACACTCTCGCGGGTATGTAAATGTGTGTGTGTGTGTGCAGGGGCGCAGGCCAAAAAGGAAAAAGCTCGCAAAATGAAGCAAGCAACACGGCAACTCTGCCTCCGTCAGCAGCGGCAGCGGCGGCGGCAGCTACGTCCGCGCATAGAAACGCCGCACGCAACAAATCGCCTGAGCCAAAGCCAAAGCCTAAGCTCACAAACACACATGTACATACAGAACACGGCTCTACGGCTGCCTCCTTTTTGCCTTCTGCCTCCCCCATAGGCTCTCCTTTTATATCTCTTCTCTGCCTTCGCCGCTGCCTGCCCCCCGTTCACCCACTTGGCGCACTGTGGTTGCGATAAGCTCAAACATTGAGCCTTGATTTTATTTATTTATTTTTATTTTTTCTCAAAAAAGTTTTTGGGCACGCCCTCACCCCCCCNNCCCCCCCCCCCTCTTGCAATAACTGTAAAATTTCCATAAATATTTAATGATGTTGTGCCGTGGGCCTGCAATTCCTCATTAGGTGGAAAGCTTTTTGTCCAACATCAGAGCCGCGATTTGTAGGGTGGCTTAAAGCAAAGAAAAAATTAAAAAAAAAAAAGTCGTCAATGCGTAAAGCTCAGTGTAAGTTTCACTTGTATTAACTAATGTGCTAGCTCCGCCGCCACCTGATTCCGTCTTGTTCCCCTTTGTCAATGACATCAGCATCTCCCTCTCTGTTTTTTTTGTTTTGTTTTATTATTTTTTTTTTTTTAACCCAACACTGTGCCTATGGGTCCCATCGTACTTGGCGAACATTCCTGTTTTTCCACCGCCGCCTCCTTCGTGTTTGCCTTCTCGCATCCTCTTCTGCTGCAGTTGACGTTTCTGGCCCAAGAAAAAGGATACGAGCAGGGGAAGGATGAAAGTGGAAAATGGTAAATGGATAAAGGAAAAAGGCAAATGGGAGGCACAAACAAAAATAAACATAAAAGGAAAAACACGTTTTTGCTGTGATGATGAAAGTCCCTAAATTAAAATCCGAAATCTGAAAATATGGGCAGAAATTCGAAAAGCAATTAAATTCTCAATTCAAAATCAATGAACTTGGTTGGAATTTGCAATGGCCAGAGGACCTGTGTCAATGCAAATTAATTCCCAAAAAATGTGTTCAACAGTTTTTAGAAATCTGTCTCCGAATTTATATGAATGAATAACAACATTTTGTTGGTAAACATAATAATAAATTAACCCGAATTATAAATATCAACAAGGGGGTTTGATTGAGTTTTTTTTTTTTTTACCATGAAATCATGAAATTTTACAATAATTTAAAGAAAATCCTTATTATTCAAAGCGTTAAAGTTAATTATTCATAAATTTATGTATTATATTTGCCCATTATTATTATTATTATTACTCCAAATAATTACAGACCAAATGAATTAATTATTATCGAATGCCGGGCTACTTGTCGTATACGTAATTTTCCCTGGCATCGTTTTGAAATATTGATCTCATTACCAAGGACACTGTTATCTCCCTGACCCGAGCAGTGTACTAAACAAATAGAAGTAAATTTTATGGAAAATAATGCTATTTAGTGTTCACAAGGATGTTGCAGTGTTTTCGTGCCTGGCCGCGATTGTTTCTGTTTTTTTTTTCTCTGCTGCTAATGTTGCTTTTGCTATTGCTCTCGTGCGTGTGTCAGCAACAGGACATACGCACAGTGGGACAGCGGAGTGCGGAGTGCAGGAAATGTGCCCACATCCACATCCACGTCCACATCAACATCAACATCGTTCTCGTCATAATGACCGACTAACTGAGTGACTCTGCCTGTTGTATGTCTGTTTTTGTGCGCGTGCGAATGTGCGTGCGCTATGTCCATGTCCATGTCCATGTCCATGTCCCTGTCGGTGTGTCCGTGAGCCCATCTCTGTGTGCCAGTGTTTGTGTTTGTTAGGATATAGATGTGCCTGTATCGTATCTCGGTTCGTGCATGCGCCTCAACAGCGGTCAGGGTTGACTTTTTGCAGGCGACGGAGAAGGAGGATACAGGACCCAGAAGCCAAAACAGGACCTCCCAGATCCTCATACCCATGGCAATGCCCAGCGAGCGCCTTCGTATCCTTGAAGCCAGCGCAACGGCAACGAAATTAAGCTGAATCCCAACCAGAACCGCGCGTTTCTTTGGTCTTATTGGATTTGGCTCTGGCTGTGCAGGCTTGGAGTTTGTGTTCGTGCGTGTGTGTGTGTGTGTGTGAAGACAGAGAGAGCGAGAGAGCTGGGGAATCGATAAAGCATACTTATTTGGGTTTTTGGTGCAACATGCTTTAAACTATGTATACACACACCGATACGGGGCACAGATACAGATACAGATACTGGTGTGCGGTGTGTCATATTTCAGCGTTATATGCTCGGGCACCGCCGCACCGCACATAACCTCAAACCGCGTTATGGCTGCGCCATCAAAAGCTCCACTGTCTTTCTCTCGCTTTCTCTCTCTCTAACGTCCTGTGGTCCTGTCTTTCATTCGCTCACCGAGTCGCTCTTCTGCTTCCTCTCTTTCTATGCTCTGCTCAGTCCCTGTTACACCAACTCGAGATTAGCTTCCGGTGGGGATATAAATCATCTCTCGGTTCGTTGCTCAAGTTATAAATATTAAATATTCAAAAGCGACTTTTCCCCCCCATTCTGCCTCCTTTTCCTCCTGCTGGTTGCCTCTCTCTTCATTTCACTTCCCCCCTTGTCTGGTATGTGTGCGTGAAAGTATGTATGTGTGTGTGTGCTTTTGCTTTGCCCTTTCGCTTTCAGCTTCGCACTTTAAACAGCTGCTCCGGCTTCCCTCTCTCTTACACCCACCCACCCAGCCGCATTCAGGCTGTGTCCCTCTTGCTCTTTAACACACTCCCGAAGCTTCGTTACACTTACTTTACGCATACACTGGCGGTCATAAAAACCGCAACGCGAATGAATGAAACAACAAAAACCGCTTGGGGAATTCCGTTCTACGGGCTCTCTAAGTTCCTGTGCGTGTGCGTCAGTGTGGGTGTGTATTGGTGTGAGTGTCCTGGCCAAAAGAGTTTCGAGAAATCCGTAAGAACAAAGGAAAACCAGGTTAAAAACTATGCTATGGCTCCCCATCTATGTTAAGCCTGTTGTGTGCCCCAAAAAAAAATTGCAATTAATTTGGAAAGAAAAAACTTTAAAATAGACCAGAAATCCGGTTTGATAATTCCTAAATACCATTCTGAAATTCCAAAAATAAAAATGCTATAATTTTGAGTTTTAATATTTTAGAAATTGTAATCGTAATTGAAATCGGAAATATGAAATTGGAGTCAAAAACTCAAGCTTAATTGGAGATTTAGCTAGTTTTTTTTTATGATGGTCCAGAAAGCAATATTAAAAATCAACATTTGAGTAGATTAGCAAGGGTATTCGTCAGCTAAACCTCCCCCCCCCCGCCACCCCATTCGTGCACATAGTGAAAAGTTGCTCCATTGTTGGGGCCTCGCAGTGTTGGTTGCTTTTTGTGTAAGTTTTGCGTTTGTGCTACTTAACCTTTTTTTTGTTTGGCAGCGTTTTGCAAAGTTGTTGGCTAAAGTATTTTATGCTGTATGACGGAAACTTTAGAGTGTGTTGCTGTTGTTTCTCCAACTCCCCTTTCCCCCTTTCCCTTTCCCATTTTTTCTCTGTTGTTTTTTTTGTCATGCCGCTTGATTTTGCGCTCAGCTCTCGGTGGCCGTCATCGAGTGGCGAAGCGGAGGGGCGCCTCCCTTCGCTTTGATTGTGTGAGTGCACTCAGCATGCAAACAATGCTGTTAGCTAGCAACAAAGATGGGGAACTGGGGCTGCCTTTGCCTTGCTTTGGTTTAGTTAGCTGGCTTTGTTTTTGCTCTTCTTGTTTTGTTTGCTGCTTTGCATAAATTTGCACACAAAACTGGGCAACACAAAAAAAAAAGGGAAAACATAAATAAAAAGGAAGGAAAGAAGAAAATTTGGCTAAGCTGTTGCAGTTTTTATGACCGCTACTGTGTATGGCCAAGAGGGATAATGATGACGATGATGATGACGTTGCCTTGGCCCTCCTCCCGCTTTCCTCTCTACGTGGCTTTGTCAATGACATGTCCTTCTCGCAGGAGCAGGAGGTGTCCTCGCTTTCGCTCTCTCTCTCACTCTCGCACACACACACTTCCCTCGCCGTGTGTGTGCGTATACGTGATGCTGCAGTTTACGGTTACTCGTTAAAGTTAATGCTTTTAAATAGCTTATAGGTAATTTGTTGTTGTCGTTGACACCTATGCCGAGCATTTTACAAGATTTGCCCTCTCTGCACGTCAGTGTGTCTGTGTGTGCGATTGCTTAAATGTGGTCACGACACGCACATCAGCTGTTTGCACCGAGTTAAGCCGCAACTGAAATATAAATATATGTGATGTGTGTGTGTAGGTGTGTGCTATGTGTACACAGTGAGGGTCAGAATATTAGCAGAGCCAATCGGATCTAACACAAGCCCATCTTTAACCACCTTAAGGGGCTTAAGCTAATACCAAGTAAATATCATTTAAAAGTTTACATTGCACTTGCTACCCACATATGTGGGTATTGGGGCCAGAGATTGCAATTTCTATTTGCAAAAACATTCTTGGAGAAGGCTTTAAAGGCATTACGTATACGTAATAATTATTATTTGCTGAATATAAGTTAAAAAATCAGGGTTTTTCTTCTTCGATGAGTATGATTGAGTCAAAAAAAAAAACTGGATAAATTACGTATACGTACGTAAACTTAATTAAAATTTGCTAAATATATTTTCGAAAGAGGGTTTTTCTTCTTCTATCAGTTTGATTGAGTCACAAATGTATAAATTACGTATACGTACGTATACTTAATACTGAATATATGTTTAAAAAACAGGGATTTTATTCTTTAATCAGTACGATTGAGTCAAAACAAAACGGATAAATTACGTATACGTATGTAAACTTAATAAAATGTTCTAAATATATTAAAAAAAAAAAGTTTTTCTTCTTCTTTGAGTTTGATTGAGTCACAAATGTATAAATTACGTATACGTACGTATACTTAATAAAACGCTTCATTAGTCAGGGGACAAAGCGTGCAGCTAGAATCATTTTCCCTGCAATTCTTTCACGTATCCCTTTGAATTGTTTAAATAAACTGCAAATTTTAATAACAACAAAGTAATGCTGGGATTCAATGGAATAATACCAATCATCAGTTTGGTATGCACAGAGACAAGGGGCATAAATAATCCTCCGACAAAAAGTTAATGCATATATAGATAGATAGGGACATAAACACACTGGCTGGCCCTAAGAACTTAATTTGTTGTTCACCTCGTTGTTTACCAATCACTGGCAAGTGGATCGCATACACTGCCTAGGGGCACATGAAGTGCATATTAAAGGAGACAGCTTAATGGCAGGGATTTATTTATAAACAATTGCATGCGCATTTTAGCTGGCCACTTTGCACGCCTTCGCCTGTGCACCTGTGCACACCTGTACCCACCACCGTGAGCCCCGCGGACTAATGCTAATTGCCGGGTGGAAAATGTGGAAAGCCGAGCCAAGACACATGAAACGAGAAGCGAGGCGGTAAAGGCAACGGCAAAGGCAGCTCTGAAATTAGGTCGAACAGTAACAGAGCAGCACCCAAACGTTGAATACAATTTTACCAAAAATAATCTCGCTGTGCGACAATTTTCATGCACCAAACAAACAATACACACAGGCGGCTGCCGGCCAACCAAAATGAAAAATCGCTCAAAGTGAACACAAAAAACAAAAAAAAAAAAAAGTACTTGAGTTATTGGAGCAGACAGCCGCGTGGGGGCGTGGGAGGGAGAGCTGTCACTCAAACGGTCACCAAAAAAAGTGCGCGGCGTTGATTTTGTCTTGTTTCTTTCATGGTGTCTCTCGCTCTTTAGAAGCAATAAATTAAGTTGGGAATTTACTTGACAAAATCTAAACGTGGATATATATATATTCAAGCAGGCAAAGCTAAATACTTACAGTAAAAGTTGTGTGCGATTAGCAAGTATTATAATTTATAAGTATGCATCGCACTTAGTGGGTGGGTACTAAGCTCTTTGATATATTGAATGTTTGGCTTTGATGCTGTGTTCAGTTCGAAATATGCTTTTGCTGTGTTGCATGCCACAAATCTAAGGCAATGTATGGTCCGATATTTTTTATCTATTAAATCCCAACAAATTGCTTGCCCTAAAACGGATATCTACTGTGTGTCTGTGCCTCAGGTAACTGTACACTTTGTTGTTTGCCAGCAAACGTTAAAAATTGGCCAAATGGCGTGCGACCAAAGCGGCAGCAAGAGTTCATAACGAAAATTCCGCTTCGAATTTCGAACAAATATGTTTTTAACGCCCGTGTGTGCTGCGTTCCATTTCATTTCCTTTTTGTTTCGCTATTCCTTTTGTGTATTTTTGTGAAAATAAAAATTGTACTACTCGTTACGCTGTCTGTTTTGTGTTTTTTTTTGTCTAAGTTTATGCCTCGCTTGTATGTACACCTGCCAAATGAGTCAAAGTTTGGTAAAAGTTGAGATCTGACAGGACTTAAGTTGCTAGCTTAACATTTTCCATTTATTTTCTAATTTAAAGAAATTAAATAATTGCCAGGAAAACAATTAACAAATCAAATATATATATATATAAATCAAATATATCAAATATATTTTATATATATAAATATATATAAAAATAGAAATTATGAATTTAGAAGTAAACATAAAAATTACGTATACGTACGTATACTTAATATATCGCTTCTTATAGTTTGATTAATTTTCCTAGCACTTCTCTCACTTGTTTTTAAATTGTTTAAATAAATTAATGAATATATAAACTACAAATTAGGAATAAAACAAACAATTTAGAAATCAAATATTAATATAAAAATAAATATATAAAAATATAAAAATACATATTCTTGAGCGATAAAAATTATAAAAACAATTAAGAAATTAAATATAAATATATATATATATATATAAAAACACATGTTTTTGAGCGATAAATATGATGAATTTAAAACGAAAAAAAAAAAATTACGTATACGTACGTATACTTGATAAATCGTTTCTGGTAGCTCAAACAATTTTCCTTGCAATTCTCTCACTTGTCTTTGAATTGTTTAAATAAATTTATAAATATATTTACAACAAAATGAAATATTACAAACCAATTAGAAATCATATATAAATATTAATATAAATATCTAAAGAAACAGTTGTTCTTGAGCGATAATTATGATGAAAACAATTAACAAATTAAATATAAATATGAATATAAATATATACATATATATATATAACATTGTTCTTAAGCGATAAATATGATGAATTTAAAACGAAAAAAAATTACGTATACGTACGTATACTTGATAAATCGGTTTTGTTGCAATTCTCTCACGTATCTTTAAAGTGTTTAAATAAATTTATGAATATATTAACAACAAAGAGTTGGATTAAATGGAAAACTACAAATCAGTTCGATGGGCATAGGTAAATTTTTGGAACTTTAGGAAAAACGGCCATCAAAATTGAGAAATGGTGAAAAGTCAGAGCATGATTTTATGAATTTTCCATCGTATAAACTGGTTCCTCTACCATGTTGTGCTGTGTGCTGTGTGTGCGCTGCTGCGGCTTTTGTGGGTGACATGTGTATGTGGGACACTCGCTTGCTGTTTGTTTTTTTCGGTTTTCGGTTTTTCTCGTACTTTTCCTTTTGGCAACAACATGACTTCATCATCATTCAACATGATCATCGTTGGACTGCGTAACGCGAAAAACAATTGCATGAATATTTATGGTGTGCTCATATGAGCGTTTTTCCTCCCAGTTTTTCTGAGAATCCCGTTGGTGAGGGTGTATGAGTGTGCGGTTTTTATGCAAACATATACATACATATACATATATGTATGTATAAATATATATTTTTTTTGTTTCTAGTTGTATGCCATCGTCAACCATAAAGCAACGTCAAAGGATTGCCCGGCAAATTGGCTTCAGCCGTAAAATGCGTTTGCGTGTAGAAACGAAACGAAACCAAACCATAGCCTCATACCTACCAGCCACCCCCCTTCCCGCCAATTTTCCCGCCCCCTTTTCCATTTTCCTCCACCTCCACCGAAGCGATCTCACTCCGGTTTCCGCGGTTTCCAGCCAGGCCTTATTGATGGCATAATTGTTGTTGCCGCTGTTACTGTTGCTTAGTCGCAACGCATTTCGAACTTAATTATTATAATTAATTGGCAAGAACAATAACAACAAAACAGCAACAAAACAACAACAAGAAAGAAAGAATGAAGAAAGAACAGAGAGAAATCAAATAGAAGTGAACGAAACACGCAACACCCGCACAAAAGGGGGCTAAAACCCACTACCACCCCACATTTTCTCAACAGGCAATAGGAGCTAGGTCTTGAAATTTCCGAAATTTTCATGGCTATCATAGTGATTCTTGGACCACTGTGTTGTACAGTGTACACTAGTGCAGTGGGAAAAGTCATTTAAATTAGCCCTCTGACGCTCTAACGCGACAAAAGCCGCCAGTTTAGCTGAATAATTTACCATTTAAAAACGCTTTTCCTCCATATGTGTGTGTGTGTGTTTGGGGAAAACAAAGCCCCACACACACACACAGACAATAGATGGAATAATACACAAGTAGTGAGAGAGAGAAAAAAAGATATACATGAATAACACGTAAATGTTTGCATATAAAAAAGTGAATAAGAACAATTGTTAAGCCATTTTATGCGCATGAAAGCAGAATTATGCAAATGCCAAGTAAGCCAAGACTAAGAACAAGACAAGGCGATGACAGTAACAGGAATAATATGACAGTAGGATATTTTTTAGGGCCTTGATAAAGGTAAATAGGGGAAATTTCAAGTCAAGATCTAGAACAGGGATAAATATAACAGTGCAATAATAGTATAACAGTTCAATAGAAATATTTAGGATTCTGCAAACATATTTCAAAGTAATTTAAGGCCTTGAAAAAGGACAAACACCTTTCGTTTTATATGTCCAGGCTTGGTTATCAGGATATCAGGAAAAATCCCTAATTGTGGAAAAATATATAGGATAATATAACAGTATAAAACATTATACAAGTGCAATTGAAATATATACAATTCTGCAAAAATATTTCAAAGCATATTTAAATCAAATCTTTAAAAAGGACGAACTCCTTTTTATATTATATGTCCAGGCGTGGATACCAGAAAAAAAAATTATAAATTGTGGAAAAATCGATTTCTCTCTCTTAGGTTTAAATTATAGAAAATTCACCCTGAAAATAAGTAAATCTCTTTGAGTCCTATGTTTATTAGGTTTCAATGTTCCCCAAAAGATACAATATTTTCTTTTAAAATCAAAATTGCACTTAATTTTGTTCAGGTTAATATTTTCTCTTAAAATCAATAGTGCATATGATTTTCTTTCAGTGTTTATGCCCCTCCCCATTATCCATTGCATTCCCAATTCCGGCGACAACAAACGCATGCAAATCGAACCAAAATATTATTCCAATGCGCTGCCGACGATGTTGCTCTTGTTTTCAACATTGCTTCCATTGTTCATAAATGCAAACAACAAGTGTTGTTGTTGCTGGGCCACCTTTATATACATATATATATATATTTTTTCTTTCTTAAACAGACACCGCAAAGCAAACAGTGAAACAGAAACGGAAACGAGCTCTTTTTCGTTTCGTTTCGTTACGATTCGATTCGAATCGGGCCCATCCGTTGGCCATTCGGTTCGGTGTCTCGCCTTTTGTTCTTGCCATTGGCATTCGACACACTTTTTAATTAGTTTTGCCACATTTCGCAAATAGTTTTAAGCAAATATACAGCATTTTGCCAGCCTTAATTAAAGGCGCCTTTGTTGTGTCTCTCCTCAGCTTCGATTCTGTTCGGTTTCACTAAATAAATATTTGCACATCTTTTTTCTTTTTTTTTTTATTGTTTTTTAATTAAGTTGCCATGGCTTGGATGCGTCACATGTAAAGCTGGCAACCCTAGAGACCGAGAGACCACCCAGCCAGCATGCATTTTTGCAAAAATGAATACAAAACCGAAACAATATTTGGGTTGGGATGCAGGAATGCATATGCTATACTTGTGGTATAAACATCGGAATCATTCTATCGAATTTATGGATTCAGTCGAAATTTTTGTAGTATTGTGTGTGGGTGAATGAATGGGGCGGCCAGACCTGGCACACATGTTTATCGCATGATATAAACCACCACCGAATGACCCACCTACAATGACCTACAATGCCTTTGCCAGAATGCCTAAATAAATGCCAGAATTAAAACCGCACCAAAGCCCCCGAAACAACAATTAAAAAATTAAGGCAAAAGGAACGCACAGGCAGGGAGCAAAAGTTGGTCTCTTCAAAGGACTGACTGACACCTGTGCAAAGCGTCAATAAGTGAGGCCAAGTGGGCTTTTAAATGCCAAGTTAATGGGTTGAACAAATTGTTTTTACCAGCCAGTCAGAGTTGTTGGTTTTATTTGTAATTTATTTTTATTTTTTATTTTTTTTTTTTTTGTTTTTTCTCGCTTGGATGCGAGACGCATTAAATGCAGGCAATGTCTGATCGATAAAAGTATTTGTGTTTTTAATCGGTAAGGCCAAGGACTTATTCAAAACAGCAACAGATAAGCATGTAAGCATTACGAAAGTGGGTCATATGTGTGTGTTATCAATGAATGTCAAGTTCAACCGATCAGTTAAATCTATGCTTTAGTTAAAGATATTTTTAAGGTCAAGAAATCATGGAAAACCCTCCCTTATTAAAAAAACGAATAGAACGAGTAGCTTTGTTATGTATTTTACTTGTGAAAACACTTTAATTTCGTTCCATAAACATCAAGTTGAAAGGCTTGGCATTCGAAGCTAATGCATTTAATGCCATAAATTAAGCCGCAACATTAGCGTAAATTACATTTGACACTGCAATCAGCAGGGGGGTTAAATAGTAACAGAAACAGCAAAAAAAAAAAAACAAAAACAAGAAGGAAAATAAATTAAACACGAAACATGTGATGCCAGGCCGTTCATTACGCGGTCAAACTGTTTTTATTTGCATTAAAATTGAGGTTAATAACTATGGCGCAAATTTATTGCAACTGTCAATGCATATCCATTAAAAGGCTTGCGTTCAATTTGATGCGTCAAATGCTCGATTAGCAACCGCAGACATTGCCCCTGCCCCAGCCCCTGCCCCTGGCCAACCCCTTTTCCGACCCCCCCATTACTGCCCCCTAAATTATTAATGCCCCTTCCCTGGGTGTGTGTGTGTGTGCCTGAATCGGCGGTGTCTGTGTGATAATTTGAAGCAGTTAGTTGATTTTCTTGTTGCTTTTTTGTTGCTTTTTTGTTGCTGTGAAGCCAAAGTCAAGCAACTGGAGCAAAGTCTGTCCCGTCTGCCTTCGCGTTTGAATTACTCTAACTGGAAGGTAGTGTGGGTGAGATATATAGGATATCATCCAGAGGATACAGAGGATATAGGTACTTCTTGTGTAATTGTATTATTTTTGATATAATTTAATAAGGAATTATATTAATTAATAATATAAAAGAATAATAATAAATCATACAAATAATGAATAATAATAAATAACAATAATTAAGAATAATAATAAATCCACTTAATATAAACTCAATGACAGGATATGTACTTTCTTCCAGGATATGTCTGCATTTCCCTATATTGTATTATCTCCCTCATAATTTAAAACATTAATTAAATTATAATGAAGATAATACAATTATATAAATAAAATAAAATTAAATACCAATAAAAATAAAGAATTATAATAATTAATAATAATAAAGAATTATAATAAACCATACAAATAAAGAATAATAATTATAAATATGAATTATAAATAAAAATTATTAAGATTAATAATGAATCCAGTGTAATATAAAACATAAAATTACATGATTATGCACTTCCTAAAATATGTCTGTAGAATTTTTTTCTTATATTATTCCTTATTAATTTATGTTTTTCTTTTATTCTTTAACAGTTTATAGTTTGAAATGTTTAATTTAACATTCAGAAAATTATAATTTCAAACCTTTAATAAATTTATTCAAGATTTCTGTAAATTATAGATTTCTGGAAATAATAAACTCTCAATTAAACTAAGGAACTTGGTTAGGTTTGGTTGGTTTTTCCTCCTGCGACTTGTGACTTGCTATAACATATCTGAAATATATATTTTTATTGGGGCACCATTGGGAGGTTCAACTAAATTTTTTTAGCACAATCCAATTAGCATTTGGGCGGGGGCCGTGCAGCTCCATTCTCGTTTTGCGGCTGCACATTATTGCACTCGGGAGATTCCAATAACGGGTTGCTGATATAATTACCCGACATGTGAGCCGGGCTTTGTCCTGTGCACACACACATGCCCCCATAAGTGTGCACAGCGCATAAATTGTTCGCTGGGGACGAGCCCCCCTCTAAGGGTATGAGTATAAGGCACAAAATGAATGTGAATTCGCTTTAAATCTGCTGTTTATGAGCCAAAAGTTGACTAAAATATAAATATAAGTAAAAAGAATATAAATATATATAAAATTACCCAAAAACTTAATCCGAAACTGCAACTATTTCGGCTGACTTCTAACTGTTCGGGTCAAAACCCTCCATAAGATCCTAATCATTCATAGTTGCAGTTGTTTAAAAGCTCATTTTATTTATTTTAAGTTATATCAAAATAAATTCAAATACCTTTCATTAATAATTATTAAAATCATCTTTCTAGCTTGCTGAAATTCCTATCTTGGAGATAGTTTCCTTAGGAATTATTATTATTATTAATTCATGAATTAAATCATCACTAATTTATAATATATAATTATAATAATAATATATATATAATTATAATAATTTTTATAAGAATATAATTGAAAATCTGTGCAGCTACCTAATTATGATGACTTTAGTATCCAAGTCTTGTATATTTTTAAGGTGAATACATGTATATTTTAGTATTCAACGATTATAGACATTTTATGAATTATTTAACAGAGAAAGTATGTCACATAATGGTATATATATATACATATATATATATACAGACCCGTAATGCATCCGTACGACTTTATTACCTTTGACTATGCCAGAAATATAATTCAGAAAGAGGAGAGAACATCGTTTGCATAATTGCTTTTTAATTACCATACAAATGCGCACATATTCATATCTGGCTGTAGTTATATATGTATCTATATGTACTATATATTGCATAGATATATATATATATTGGCCCGAAAGTAGCACAGACTCTGTGGAAGTAAACAAAAAGTTTTATTTCATTTGCCTCGCGCAGCTATTATGACTTTAGATTTGGCTCAGAATCTGCAATATTGTTGTAAGATTAATATAAAATAATATAATTATCACTTAATTAGAGAAAGAAAAAGAGAAAGAGAGTTTAAAAGTTTTTAGCAAGAAATATATATTAGAAGCAGGAAAACTCTTGCTTAAAAATATTACTAAAATGGCTAACTAAACAATAAATTATATATAATACTCAAATACTAAAATAGCTAACAAAACTATAAATTATTTAACAATTAAAATATCTTTTACATATTTTCTGGCAGCTCACATTTTGGCCAGGAATGTGTCGAACATTTAGCCAATTGTTGTCTGTGGGTGTGTGTGTTGGGCGATCGTGTAAACGCAAAAAAATGCGCCAAAGCTATAAAAACCCAACAATGAGCAAACAAATGGTATATATATACATATATACATATTTGCATGAAAATTAGACATGTAGGCAGTGATAAAATGCTCGCAAAACTTGTTTAATAATTAAAAGTCAGCACACAAACTCACCAGCCTGCTCTATGAATTTGCATATAGCGAGCAAGAAACATATATACATATAACCTAAGATATAGTTAGGAATTAATCAACTATATGCAGCGGATAGTGCCTAGAAACCATTAAATCATCAGCTTTCCTTTTAATTGCCTTCGAATTTTAACGGTTGCGCTTGGACAGCCATGAAATGAAGTCGTTAAAAATTACATTGTGCAATTGTAATTGATTTTTTGTGCAACAAAAATAGGAAAGGGAACCAAAAAAAAAAAAAAAATGTATTTTAATAGGGGTTAAAATGTCTTCTTGCTAGTTAAAATTTATTTCAACTTGACAACGATTTAGTTTCTAAAGTTTCTAGTTAAACTGAGCACTATTTTAATTGTTATTTTTAAGGTTAAAATGAACACTTTTTTAATTGTTATTTTTAAGGTTAAAATGAGTACTATTTTAATTATTACTTTTAAGTTTTAAATCAGAGAGAAATGGCAAGGCATTTTCATGGGGGTTACACTTGTTATTACATCATTTTCTAGCTCTGACTTTAATTTACTCTTTTGTATGTGCCAACGGTGCGTATGGGTAATGTGGCTAGAAGGTTCGCTGCAAAAAATCGGAATTCATTTTTATTTATTTTATTTTTTTTTTTTGTTCCGTTTTCCACTGCAGGTGTCAGTCAATACGTCACTGGCAGAGAGGAGTAACCATGCTTCAGGTCTGTCCACCTGTCTGTCTGTCTGTCTGTCTGTCCCTCAGTCAGGCATTTTCAGGGGCAGGCAGTCGTCTGTTTGTGCAACCGCTGCTGCGGCAATTGTTAGCACTATATTTATTCAGACGGCGTTGATTATTTTTCTAATTTATCTGCACATATTTGCATTTGCAAAGCAATGACAGCTACTAGGTACTGTACACTGCAATTAATCAAATAAAACAGAAACTAAAACTATACAAAAAAATAAAGGGAAAAAGGCAAAACAAAGTCTGTCAATGCCAATCCAGAGTTCAAATTAACTGAAACGCCACACTCTTCGATTGACTTTTGATTCCAAAAACAACTAATATTTAAACAAATTGTACAATTTCGATTTAACTTAACTGATTTTCTAGGGCCAACCGAGGGAAAAGCTTGTGTTGCCGTTTGGCATTTGATAAAGCTAAAGCTAAAGCCAGGTTAATGTTTATTTAAATGTCGATTTGATTGCCATAATAGTTGATAGTTGATAGTTGATAGTTGGCATGTGGACGAAACACTTGTAATTCAAATTACTATACAACTGCGCTAGTGATTTGTTGTTTTTATTATTATTTTTTGTAGCCATACAACGGCTTGTTTATGAATTAAAGCACAGCACTCGTGTTGCAATTAAATGTTGATTATTGCAGTGCCACGTTTATATTATTGTTTGCAAAAACTATATAAATAATATATACATATATGAGTTTTGGATGCAATTTCGTGTTTTGATTGACTGTTTTTCTGTTGGCTTAGCTGAGTAATTTTCGCTGTTCGTCCGTTCTGGCTCATAAAATGCTGCAATCGTGGCCAATTGTTTAACTGTAACAAACAACAGCGGATAGGATTATAATGATTTTATATTAAAATATTAATATTTGTTTTAAATGATATATAAAAGTAATAAAGAAAGCCAAAGTCTGATTTAAAATCAATCCAAACTAAGCCCAAAAATGCATTAATTTGTTGGTTTTTATTAGGATAAAAATCCATCTCTTAAAAGTAAACTTTTCACAATTTTGATAATGCAAATAACCTGCTTTAAAATTTGTTTAATTTTATTTTTAATTAATTAAAATTTTAATTGCAAATCAGAAAATATTTTCTTTGTTTTTTTTTTTAAATTAATATTTATCGCAACATTTTTGGCAAATTAAAGTTTAAAAAAATCATACACTTTAATTCGAAAAACGTTTAAGTTCCGGTTTTTAATATATTAATAAATCTGCATACTAAATTTGTAGTTTTAAAAATTTGTCACATTTTGAAACCCTTATAAAATTCGAAAAATTAATAAAATTTGGTTTTCTTCCAGATAAATATAAAAAATATATATACATATATAAATAAAAGATTTATTTATGAAATTCTCTTTATAAAATAATATTTCCCAAAGGCATAGTGCAACTTCTTTACCGTAAAGTTAATAGGAAGCTAAAAATGGAACTTCCTATGTATTCTGTGAGAATTTCTCTAAATTGAATCCTTAGAGATTTTTCAATACTTTTCCTTTTAAATTTAAATATATTTTTACCTAAAATATATGAAATATTTTTCTGAATATATGTACATTAATCCCAACAAAATGTCGCACTTTGCCTTAATTATTTTCGATAATCGAAATGAAAGTTGGGGCAAGCTTTCCTCAGATTACAAATTAGATTCGAATTATTTATAGTAATGCACGATGAGCTTTTCAGATTACGAATTATTTGTGGTTTTGAGCAATGCCATTTCCACCGCAATCGTGCGAATATATCATATGCCCATGTGCCAGTGCCCCAAGCCCCGTGCCCCTGCCCGATGCCTGTGCATTTCTGATTCACATGCCGCATTGTGATGAAAGGAGGGAGATACGTGTGCAGGCCGGGATTGAGGGGAATGCGGGCCTGGGGACTGGGAATGGGGACTGCGAACTGCGAACTGGGGTACTGGGGAATTGGCCGCTGATATAGGCATAGAGGGAGACAAGGATTAGTATTTGTGGTGGCACTGGGCAGGCCATTTATTATTAATAACAGCCGTGTAATGTAAGGCTAACATGAATATAAATACAAATGCTAATGCTGCCCCTCACCATTTTCCGTTGCAGAAACTGAACATTAGGCAGCAGCACGCGGTAGGAAGAAGGAGCAAAGTTCAGGACCAGCAGAAGGTGCAGCAACCAAGTCAAGTGCATAAGAAGCTGTAGCAGAAGCTGGCGCATCGTTGGCTGCATTGATACCAGGCGGTGACCAGGCATCAGGCATAACCAGCGAGTCCCGAACGAAGTCCGGAGCCAGCAGCACTCAGCAGTCTAAAGAGAGAGAGCGAGAGGAGACGCAGGCGGCGAAGTCGGAGAGCCGGGCCCACAACATGTCTTCGCCGGCGGCGCAGAGCAACAGCAGCAGCAGCCAGTCGCAGTCAGCCGCCCAGCAGCAGCAGCAGCAGCAGAATCAAAAGGCCAACGCAAATAACTCACATGATAACAAGAATGCCTCGGCGACGACGGCGGCGGCAGCAGCAGCAGCAGCAGGATCTGCTGGTGCAGGATCCGGTGGTGGATCCAACACAGCTGCGGCCACACAACAGCAGGGGGCAACCTCCAGCGGGCCACAGAGCCCGACCAAGCGCAGCACAATATCGACAAAGGAGCGTGTGATCGACAGTGTGCCGTTCCCGCCGAGCCGCAAACTTACCTGCGCCGATGTCTTTGACGCGCGGACCGGCAAGCCGCACCACGACATCCTCAAACAGCACTTCATCCTGGAGGGCCGGATTGAGGAGAGTGCCGCCCTGCGCATCATTCAGGAGGGCGCCACACTGCTGCGCCAGGAGAAGACAATGATCGACATTGAGGCGCCTGTGACGGTGTGCGGCGACATTCATGGCCAGTTTTACGATCTAATGAAGCTTTTCGAGATTGGCGGCTCGCCGGCGACCACCAAGTATCTGTTCCTGGGCGACTATGTCGACCGGGGCTACTTCAGCATCGAGTGCGTGCTGTACCTGTGGTCGCTGAAGATCACCTATCCGCAGACGCTGTTCCTGCTGCGCGGCAACCACGAGTGCCGGCATCTGACCGAGTACTTCACCTTCAAGCAGGAGTGCAAGATCAAGTATTCGGAGCGCGTGTACGACGCGTGCATGGATGCGTTCGACTGCCTGCCGCTGGCGGCGCTGATGAACCAGCAGTTCCTGTGCGTGCACGGCGGCCTGTCGCCCGAGATACACGAGCTGGAGGACATACGGCGGCTCGACCGCTTTAAGGAGCCGCCCGCCTTCGGCCCCATGTGCGACCTGCTGTGGTCCGACCCGCTGGAGGACTTTGGCAACGAGAAGAACTCGGACTTCTACACGCACAACTCCGTGCGCGGCTGCTCGTACTTCTACAGCTACGCCGCCTGCTGCGACTTCCTGCAGAACAACAACCTGCTGTCGATCATCCGGGCGCACGAGGCGCAGGACGCCGGCTACCGCATGTACCGCAAGAGCCAGACCACCGGCTTCCCCTCGCTGATCACCATCTTCTCGGCGCCCAACTATCTCGACGTGTACAACAACAAGGCGGCGGTGCTGAAGTACGAGAACAACGTGATGAACATCCGGCAGTTCAACTGCTCGCCGCACCCCTACTGGCTTCCCAACTTCATGGACGTGTTCACCTGGTCGCTGCCCTTCGTGGGCGAGAAGGTCACCGAGATGCTGGTGAACGTGCTGAACATCTGCTCCGACGACGAGCTCATGACCGAGGAGAGCGAGGAGCCGCTCTCTGACGACGAGGCGGCGCTGCGCAAGGAGGTTATCCGCAACAAGATCCGCGCCATCGGCAAGATGGCTCGCGTCTTCTCCGTGCTGCGCGAGGAGTCCGAGTCGGTGCTGCAGCTGAAGGGCCTGACGCCGACGGGCGCCCTGCCACTCGGTGCCCTCTCCGGCGGCAAGCAGTCGCTGAAGAACGCAATGCAGGGCTTCTCGCCTAACCACAAGATTACCTCGTTTGCGGAGGCCAAGGGCCTCGATGCCGTTAATGAGCGGATGCCGCCGCGCCGAGA
>VNJN01000932.1:0-10059 GCA_008042485.1 Drosophila mayri | reverse complement strand
AAAAAAAAAAAAAAAAACAGAAAAAAAAATTCTTATATAAAATATATATAAAATTATAAAATAACTTCATTACATTACGTTATTTTTCAAAAGGAGGGAGATGTAGTATGCACATATATTAAATACCCATCGTACCAAGAGTACTTAACGGGTCCACACTGTAACACTTTGTTGCAGGTGTTTACGCAATACAATTGCGGTCGTTAACTTCAAATGGACGAAATATGAAGCGCCCACTTATACATTGGCCTGCACCCAAAGAATGCAAGTGTCAGCATAATTGCTGCACGAGCGGACCAATGTATATATATGTGTATATACCTCCGCGCTCAGCCTAAGCGAGCATAGCTATGCATTTAAGAATATTATATACATGACTTTCCGCTGCCGCTATTGGCAGCGCAGCTATAAGACTTAGACTTAATTTATTCTAACGGTAGATCGATAAGCACAGACAATGATGTGAGCTTGGAGCGGCAACTACAGCTGCTCTCTACAAAGCAAACCCTAAGACCAATAAATAATTGAAATACATTGAGAAGTTTAACTCAACACAATAAGTCTTTTTTTGAATGTGTCTCCGGGGACCAGACTTGGTTGGATCCCCCTACGTGATCGCTCCGTGACTGCGACTGGACGATCTCTCTACAATAGGTTCCTACATTCTTTGGAGATTCCAAAGATTGGGACTTATTTTATGAGTTGTTTACTGAACTCATTCATTTAAGGGAGGATTTAACTCCAACCTAAAAATTTAATTATGTGATAATCTCAGTTAAGGGGGAAGCCAGGAATGTGGTTTCTCACCTGTTACTGGGATCTGAGGATAATTATGAAAATAAAAGGAAAATATTTTTCGAACAACTTAATCGCCTACTTGAGCTTGATAATGTTAATATCAACTCAACAAAGCAATTAAGAACATTTATTGACTCTATAAATGAGTCACTACACATTATTAAATTAAATTCACAGGTTTCTGATGAGGTAGACAAAATCTTTGCACAAATAATTTTGAAGAAATTTAATAAGGAGGCACTTTAATTATATGAGAGCCACACAAAGAAAAGAAATCCAAATATTGTCCGATGTCATTGAATTTTTAGAGCAAAGACTAAGTTCAATAAGCTCAGTTCAGGATGAAAAACCTGTAAAAGAAAATATAGTTAGGAAAGAAGTTTCCGCCAATAATTGTTCCATTTGCAAAGGTTTGGGACACACAGTGGTACAATGCCAGTGGTACAATTAAACCCATCAGAAAGAATGGAAAAAATTAAAATGGCAAAATTGTGTTTCAAATGTTTGAAACATTCATATAGAAAAGAAGATAGACATACAGTCGGGCGTCCCGACAGTAGAATACCCTGTACCATTACAACGCGCGTGCCAAAATATATGAAAGAAGGAGATCAAGAAGGAGAAGACAAAAAAACGGAAAGAAATGTACATATAATGCAAATGTCTTCCACTTTAAGAGCAAGGTCGATAGCTCAGTGGGTAAAACTGCATATATGTTTTGTGTGTAAGCCAATGGTCCGAGTTCGATTCCTGCCGCAAGGGAAGGTTTTTAAATACTATAATTATTTTGATTTACAGGAAAAAATTAAAAAAAATATATTGTTAAAATTATAAAAAAAAAAAAAATACTCGTCGCTGACGGGACTTGAACCCGAGACAATTTATTTTACTTGACATAAAAAAATTTCGGGTTGACTACAGCTTAGACAACTGCACCACGAACCAATTCGAAGTAAGTAATCTTCATTTCATAAAAGGGGGAATATAATTAAAATGTATAATGAACGTTTTGATTTATTTGGAGCCCTCTGCCTGGGCTGCCTCATATACACGTAGTGTGTGTAAAGTAAAAAGCCGATATCTCCGCTTTTGGCACGATCGCAATGAAATTTGGGCAATATGTGTATTTTGGTAATATACATACAGGTTTTAAATATGGTTCACACAACTTTATAAATTTGGAAGATATATGTTTTTTTTTTTCAAATAGCTCCACCAAAAAGGGGAGCAGCAAAAATTTAAAACAAACTTGATCTGCGTGCAGACATAAGAAGTCTAAATATCAAGTTTGTTGTCTCTAGCTCTAATAGTCGCTGAGATCTAGGCGTTCATATAGACAGACGGACGGACGGACAGACGAACGGACAAACAGACGGACATGGCTATATCGACTCCGTTAGTGGTCCTGATCAATATTTAGGTAACTATTGGGGGTCTTACACGCCTCCTTCTACCTGTTACAGAAAATTGCTCTCGCACAAAACTATAATACCTTTGTACCTTTGGTACAGAGTATAAAAATTGTCTAAGCGAAATTGTCTGTTAGCTACGGCAAGCGTGCAAATAAAATCTTGTCAAGGAAATTATAAAAATCTTAGAGTTTTGATTGACAGTGGGTCACAAAGCACAATTATTTCAGAAGAATCTGCGCAGATTCTAAAATTGAGAAAAATAAATCTCAAACATAAATAAGTGGATTATCGTCCACTGGAAAGTGGATCTCCAAGCACAAAACCATGATTTCAATTAAAAATTATCCAAAAAATTTAGAAATTGAAGCAATAATACTTTCGAAACTAACGAAGCCTCTTCCAGTCAACACCGTTAATGTTGACAAGGAAAAATTGAAGTATTATAAGTTAGCGGACCAAAAATCCAAAGGTAAGGAAACAATTGTAGCAACAACGATCGAATTGAATGATTTAGATCGATATTGGGAAGTTGAGGAAGAAGACGAAAATGATATCGATGCTGAAATATGTGAAAATAATTTCACTAAGACTACAAAAATTGATTCGGATGGGCGATATATTGTCTCGATTCCATTTAAGGAAAAAATCAAGCTATAGCTCGTTATATGAGTTTGGAGAAAAAAATTAAAAGAAATGAAAAACTTAAGGTTGACTATACTAAATTCATGACAGAATATATGGATTTTGGACATATTATAGAAGTGTAGGATGAAGGAAAATACTTCCTAGCGCACCAGGCTGTGATAAGAGATTCAAGCCTAACAACTAAATTAAGAGTAGTTTTTGATGCGGACATTGAAAAAATGTACCGACAAATAAAGATAGATAATGAGGGTCAGAAGTATTAATACATTCTATGGAGAAATTCTCCTAAAGAAAAAATTAAAAAATTAACCACCGTTACTTACGGAACAGCATCTGCACCATATTTGGCTACCAGGGTTCTGGTAGATATTGAAGATAAATGTGAGAATAAAAATATAAGTCAAATAATTAGGAATGATTTCTATATGGATAACCTAATGAAAGGAGCCGATTCAGTAAAAGAAGCTAATAAATTTATAATATTAATTTCACAAGATTACAAAAAGTAGGATTCAAATTAAGAAAATGGATTTCCAACAATGTAAATATATTAGAAACTGTGGAAGACACAAGGGCATAATAAGGTTCTCAATATAATCGAAAATGAATGCATTAAAACGTTAGGACTAAAATGAGAACCACATAATGATTTATTTAAAGTTAAAGTAAATTGTGCTGAATAAAAACAAGCAAATAAGCGCGTTGTGTTATCAACACTATCAAAAATATATGACCCTTTAGGATGGTTGGCACCAGTTACTATCCTAGGGAAACTCTTTATTCGAAAACTTTGGATAAGTAAAAGTGAATGGGATCAGGAGTTATCCATAGAAGATAAAAATTATTGGGAGAATATTCGGATCCCAAGATGGATTAAATCAAATTGTTCTTCAATTATACAGATTCACGGGTTTGCTGACGCCTCTAAAAAAGCATATGCTGCAGTAGTCTATGCTAAAGTAGGACATAATGTTAATATAATAGCTAGCAAAAGTAGAGTCAATCCAATAAAAAATAGAAAGACAATTCCCAAATTTAAGCTATGTGTAGCTCACTTGCTTAGTGAATTAATCCAAAGAGTAAAAGGATCAATTGACTATGTGATGGAGATCTATGCTTGGAGTGACTCAACGATTACTTTAGCATGGATTAACAGTAGTCAAAGTAAGATCACATTTATTAGAAGAAGAACAGATGACATTCGAAAATTAACAAATACCGAATGGAATCATGTAAAGTCAGAAGATAATCCAGCAGACTTAGCATCCAGAGGAGTTGATTCTAACCAATTGACTAACTCTGATCTTTGGTGGAAAGGTCCGAAATGGCTAGCTAAACCAAAAGAATGTTGGCTTCGGCAACAATCTGTAGAAGAACCGGTTTTAATAAATGCATTATTAAATAACGAATTAAAAGATCCAATTTACGAACTAATAGGAAAATATTCCTGTTTGGAAAAACTCATTCGAATAATAGCATACTTAAACAGATTTATTCAGATGAAAACCAAAAATGTCTATCCATCCTTTCTTTCGGTAAAAGAATTAAAACTGGCTGAAATAATTGTCATAAAAAAGCAACAAGAATACAAATTTAGTGAGGAGATAAGGTGCCTGAAAACCAACAAAGAAATAAGGACAAATAATAAAATATTGTCATTAAATCCATTTTTGGATAAGAATGATATACTTAGAGTGTGGGGAAGATTGTGAAACTCGAATGCGGAATTTGGGGTTCAGCATCCAATCATTTTAGAAAAATGTTACCTAACAAGCTTAATGATAAAAAATTCTCATTCAGAAACATTACATGGAGGGATAAACCGAATGAGAAATTACCTCCAAAGAAAGTTTTGAATTTTCGGTCTAAAAAATTTGCAGAAAAAATTTCTAAGAGAATGTGTGAAGTGTGCAAGATATAGACAAAATACAGCTGAACAAATAATGGGTAATTTGCCAAAGTAAAGAGTGACAATAACGTTCCCATTCTTAAATACTGGGTTGGATTACGCATTTCCTTATTTCGCTAAATGCTCGAAGAATCGTGGTCAAAAAACATTTAAAGGATTCGTCGCCGTAGTCGTTTGTATGGCCACCAAAGCCAAACATTTAGAAATTGTAAGCGATCTAACTTCTGATACATTTTTAGCAGCCCTCAGAAGGTCCATTGCGAGGAGAGGGAAATGTGCCAACATCTATTCAGATAATGGGACAAATTTTGTAGGAGCAGCTAGAAAAGGATAGGATTGATTGGTATTTTATATCCCCGGCAGGACCTCACTTCTGAGGTATTTGGGAAGCAGGTGTCAAATCTATGAAATACCATTTAAAACGAATAATCGGCGACAATAGTTTGACATATGAAGAAATGTCAACGCTTTTATGTCAAATAGAAGCGTGTTTGAATTCAAGACCATTATACACCATAGTTGGTGAAATGGACCAACAAGAAGTGTTAACACCAGGTCATTTCTTGATTGGAAGACCGCCATTAGAAATAGTCGAACCGATGGAAGATGAACGAATCGGGAATCTGGATAGGTGGAGACTTATCCAGAAAATTAAAAAGGATTTCTGGATAAAGTGGAAGAATGAGTATTTACATACACTTTAGCAAAGAAATAAATGGAAACGGGAAAGTCCTAATATAGAAGAAGGGCAAGTTTGTAAGGATGCACTACGGCCGAGATATAAACTCAGCGGCCCAGAGTCCCTTCCAGTTAAATTTATTTAATGGAAACGTCAAGAAATGCAGGAGGCCGAGATTTTCGAGAGTTTTAGGGGTGGGTTTGCCGACTCTGCCTGCCAGATTTCTATTTGCCCACGCTGGGAGGGATTTCGTTACCGGCCCTAGAGTCCCAGCGGCCAGACCCTTCCCCTAGAGACTGGAGCTGTGGCTCGGTGTGCCCCAGCAGCCTGCTCCCGCGCACGCAACCCTGACCTACGACCGTGGTGCCGGCGTGCCCGAGCTGCCGCGGCCCGTCGGCTCCGCCGTGGTATCCCGACGGTGGCCGACGCCCTCCCTAAAAATGCCCTATGACTCGCAATTGGCCAGCGGAGACGCCCGGGCTAATCCCTGGGGCGCATCCTGAGATTGGGATGGCGACTTGGTGAATCCCAGAGTCGCCGCCCGCACCCACGCCCGGAATTAATCCCAGCGGCGGCGTGCTCCTGTCCCGTGCTGCCCAACTCCGCGCCTGGATCCTCGACGGCGGCTGAGATGGGGAGGAGGGACACAGCGGGGTGTGCAGGGTGGCTGGTTGCCGAGGAGAAAGACAGTATTTCACTAGTTCATGTTTTCATTTATTTATTTTATTCTAATTGTTGTTGTTTCTCCTACGCTAGTTTTCTAAAACTTAGTTCCTAGCTTTTCCCAGATTTGATCAATCCCTCACACCATTTTCTTAATAAAAACAGGGCAATGTATGTAGCGCTGGGCGCGATGGCTCACCCGTAAAAATTTGGCGGACGCTCTTGATCGAAAGGCGCTCCGTGATTCGTCAATTTCCTGATCGTTATGGGGTCCTGCTTGTCCTTGGGTGTGTCCTGGTCTCGTCGCGGGGGTCGTCGTCACTCACTTTGGTATGCTTCACAAAAGTTTAACTGGCTTTTCTGCTGGCCTAATTACGAGTGATTAATTTGACTTCGTGTGTGGCCTAATTCTGCCCATTCCTGGCGGCAGCGCTGCCGCGATCGATGGCACGCGCTGTTCCGCATTCCGCACATTCTTTTGCCCGGCGAGCTTTCCGTCTCGCTCTTACTCCTGGGCGGCAGGTGGCCCATGCAAATTCCGTTTTTGCACTTGTGGCTCTGTCGGCGCCGGCGTCGCGGGCCTCTGCCCCGATCGCGGTCCCCGGCTTCCTCTGCCGATCGCTGATTGGCGGACTCCATGTTTCGGTCCTCCAGCTTTTTCGTCCCGTTCCCTGAAGGTATTTCGGGCGATGTTGCGGGCAATGTTGCGGGCAATGTTGCCCGTGACGTCAGGCAATGTTGCCCGTGGCGTCAGGCCTGGTGTGACCGATGACGAGGGCCCGGCCCTGTGATTTCCTAACGCCTATCACCTATCCTATTGGCAACTCCATATTTACATTGTTTTAACCCTACTCTTACCCTACTCTTATACTATTCTTACCCTATTCTTACCCTATTCTTAAAATTAATCCCTAACTGCCTAACTTAACCTACTATTTACACCTAAACTACGTTATTTATATACATATTTACATCGTGGCGGCGGCCGATCGGCGACCGCCGTCACAAATTGTATTATTAAAGGATGAGAATTCCCAGCCAGCAAGATGGCCTTTGGGTAAGGTGGAAAAAATCCATAAGGGAAGTGATGATAAAGTCCGAGTAGTTAAGGTTGTGATGCCGGTCACGAGGTGGCCGCCGTCACAAGTAGAAATATGAAACAAAACATGTAAATATGGAGTAAAATAATGTAAATAGTAGGCTAAGATTAGGTATAAGAGTAGAGTAAGTGTATATATCAGTTAGGGCCATAGGCGTTAGGGAATCATAAGGGCCGGTTTCACACCTCGGCCATACCAGGCCTGACGTCACGGGCAACATTACCCGCACCGTTAGCAACATCCTCGAGGAACGAGAGGAAACGACGATGCAGTGGCTGGAACACGAGATCCGCCAATCAGCTACCGGCAGAGGAGGCCGGAGAGCGTGATCCGGGAAGAGACCCGCGGCGCAGGCGCCGACAGAGCGGCGGAATGCAAAAACGGAATTTGCATGGACCACCTGCTGCCCAAGAGAGAGAGCGGGACGGAAAGCTCGCCATACAAAAGAATGTGTGGAATGCGGAACGGCACGCGCCATCGATCGTGGCAGCGCAGCCGTTAAGGGAGCGGGCAGAATTGGGTCACGCGAGATATCTCTCGGGTGAGCGAACGGCGCCCGCCACATTTAAATCAAAACTCAGAAATTGGTGTGAACAATAGGTGTGTAGGGGGGCGCTTCTGCCGCCAAAGATAGCCAGGAACTGAAGTTGGAGAACTGTAGGTGGCACCCAGGAAAATCCCACTGCGCAAACAAAAAGTAGAGTCGGGGGCGTCGTGGTATCTCCAATGGGCACAATCGCATGTATTTTCGTCGACTTCATACATTGAACTAACATAGCTTAACATAAGGGCCGCGCTCCCGACCGATAAGCTCAGCTTAACAGTACGGGAGCGGGCCCAAGCAGCGGAAGGCCAAGCGCGAGAGCGGGAGCAGCGACGGCGGACCCGAGGCCCTGAGCACAAAAAAGGGGCGAGCGCGGGTGCGCTCTTAAGTTCTGGTGAGCCAAAGCGGCACAGAGGGCCCCTCACCTAAACAATAGAAATAGGAAGAAAACAGACAAAGGGGTAGAAATAAAACGAAATATTTTTTACGAGCATAAGGAGGACTAGCACAGGCCAATAAACATGAAATAAAGAAACAGAATGAACACACGAAAAGTAATATTATTATTCTTCCTACTCAAATCGACCCCTCACACCACACTGTGCCCCCTCCTCCCCACCTCGGTTGCCGTTGGGTAATTCCAGGCACGGATTCGGGCAGGACGGGGACAGGAGCGACACGTTGCTGGGTTAAATTCCGGACGTGGACGCGGGCGGCGGCTGCGGGACCCTTCCCAGCCGTCTTGTCCAGTCTCAGTATGCGCCGCAGGGATTAGCCCGGGGGCCGCCGCTGGAAAATTACGAGTCAAGGGGCATATTTAGGGGAGGGCGACGGCCCGCCATTGGGATACCGCGGCGGAGCCGCCGGGCTGCGGCAGCTCGGGACGCCGGCGTCGCGGTTGTAGGTTTGGGTTGCGGGCGCGGGAGCGGGCTGTTGGGTCACCCCGGCCTCTGCTCCAGTTTTTAGAGGAGGTTCCGGCCGCTGGGAAACTCCAGGGCCGGTAGCGCTATCCCGCCCAGCGTGAGCAATCGGAAGAGGCAGTTATCTTGGTCAAAACCCACCCCTAAAAACTTCGCCAACCACGGCCCTCCATTTTCTGACGTTTTCCCAAATATAAATTTAACTGGAAAGGGACTCTAGGCCGCTGAGTTCATATCTCGACCGTAGTGCATCCTTACAGTTTGGCTGCCGTAAACAGGGACCGTCAGCAAATGGGGAGATGTAAGAGTTCTTACTAAGGTGGATTAAAGCCCCACCAGCCGAACACGAGGTTTTTAGCAGCGTGTACATACATATACATACATATGTGTATGCATATGCAAACGACCAGAAACTTCGAAATTTGCGACGCACATGCAGCCACCATAACGGCACCTTGTTTTTTCGGGTAGCTAAAGAAGAGAAGGGGGAGAGGAGACAGCGATAGAAAATTCCATTCAAGGCAGAAAAATACAGTCTCGCCAAAACGGGCCGCGAATTGGGCATCGTAGTCAATAAGCAAAGTCAAAAGTCGCTGCCGACGCCGACGTCGGCAGAGCAGAGAGAACCGCCGCTGCACGTGCATATCACGAGTTACGGTTTTACATATAAATTATATTTAAATGTGTGTGCCCTAGGTTGTCCCGCGCCGCAGTCCGTTGGGAAGGGGGGTGGTGACGTCGGCGCCGACGTGGCTGGCTGTCTTCCTAGTGGAATGGGGGGAGCTGGTTCTCTGGGTGTTGCGCTGGCCTCTTCAACTCAGCGCCGTCCCTCAGTGATGCTGGGATACGATGGGAGGACTTCTCTCCGTTGCTATTAGCCCTTAAGGCAAAATAACCAATTTCAAGCAATACGGCGTTAGCCGGAGTTCATTTGTGAGCGCAAGCTCTTTTATTCAAATCCAAATTAAAACTAAAAACTCTTAACTGTACTCAAGTTTAGCGCGGCCGGCAAGCCGACCGCTCGTGCAGCAAGGTGCTGACACTAGCAAAAACAGCATATCTCACCATACCGGGGACCAATGAGACCCAGGCACGGCCCCTAAAGGCGTTTATGCTGAAATTGCATCTAAAACACTAGGGTGATCCAATAATCACCCAAGTTTGGTATCGACTTAAATGTTACCCATCAATTGTGTTAACTTATATACATACACATACTGTGACGGCGGTCGCCGATCGGCCGCCGCCACGATGTACACAATGTATAAAGTAGTCTAAGTGTAAATAGAAGGTTAAGTTAGGTAGTTAGGGATTAATTTTAAGAATAGGGTAAGAGTAGGGTTAAAACAATGTAAATATGGAGTTGCCAATAGGATAGGTGATAGGCGT
>VNJN01000929.1:0-10718 GCA_008042485.1 Drosophila mayri | reverse complement strand
GCGGCTCGCCTTATATAGCGCGTAGCGAGTTCTAGTGTGCCCGCCGCGATCAGCTGCTTCCTCTTCTTTTCCCGTACGACCCTGGCTTTTAGTGTGGCCCTTCCTCGGCGCGCGCGCGCATTTAAATCAAATTCAAATTCCATTGCATCGCTTCATTTATTATTATTATCTATTATTATTATTCAATATTATTATTTATTTACAACTTTTTGTGCGCGTCACACACCTTGCAACACGATCTTTGTCTCTAAAGAAGCACTTAACAATTATATCCCTCGACTTCACCAAAGCATTTGACAAAATTGGCATCTACACACTCATACGACAACTGGAAGAATGGAAGCTTAGGCCCCGCATAATAAACTACGTCCGCAATTTTATGTCTAATCGAAAAATTCTTATTAAAAACCGCACATCCCTCGCCAACAGCTTCTCACTAGATAATGGAATCCCACAAGGGTAATGGTATCCCATATCAGTTATCGTGTTCTATATTGCCTATAACTCCCTCACCTACATCATCTCCCACCCCTCAAACATAAACTTTACGGCATATGCTGACGACTTTCACCTCATTATTGAACACAGCCGGGACAAAAACCCACAAATAGAGGCTCAAAAATACAATGTGTGACGCGTGCCGCGCACAATAAATCAAAGTTAAAGAAACAAAGGAAACGAATGAAATGTAAAGAAAGACAAATGAAATGTAAATATGAAGTGTAAAATAGAAAGAAACAAAAAGAAACAAATGAATGTAAATAAAACAAATGAAATGGAAAAAGAATATTAAATGAATAAGAACAAAGGAAAATAAGAATATTAAACGAATAAGAACAAAGAATATTAAATAATATTTGAATTCAAACTAAAACCACGCGCGCGCCGAGGAAGGGTCACACTAGGAAGGCAGGGTTGCATGTGAAAAGAAGAGGAAGCAAACGATCGCGGCGGGCACACTAGAATCCGCTACTCGCTATATAAGGCGAGCCGCTGGCTGAAGGAAATCACTTAGCAGCCGGCAGCGATCAGGAGCGGTAGTAGCCCACTCCTAGTAGTCAGCAGCAAAAGTCACTTTTTGGTTAGGCGACCAGAATCTCCGGATTTGGGTTGCCCATAAATAGTCGAACGACTTGCGAGTCTCGACTTATAATTCGGCCCGCCGAATTTCCCTCCTCTCTGCAGACTTTCGAGTCCACCCGCCCCGACCTATAATTCGGCCCGCCGAATCCCGGAGGACTTACACGTCCGCCCGCCTTCTCGCCATAGAATTCGGCCCGCCGAATTCCTGCCGTTCCCGAAGACTTACGAGTCCACCGCGAATTCTCTCTCTGAAGACTTTCGAGTCCCCCCGTTTCTCTCTGCCGTTCCCGAAGACTTACGAGTCCACCGCGAATTCTCTCTCTGAGGACTTTCGAGTCCACCGCTTCTCTCTGCCGTGCCGGAAGACTTACGAGTCCACCCCGAATTCTCTCTCGGAAGACTTACGAGTCCACCGCTATCTCTCTCCAACCGAGGACTTCCGAGTCCACTGCAACTTCTCTCTGGAAGACTTACGAGTCTCTCCTACCGAGGACTTCCGAGTCCGCCGCGCCTACTCTCTGGGAAAGACTTCCGAGTTTCCCCTTTCCCTTTCTGCTCTTTTCTCTACAGGCTCCCGACCGATTAGGGCATCCCGAAACATCGACGACTCCCGGGCCGAACTGAACATCGGCGTGCTCGCCCGCCCGGACGGACCGATCGACGCTCCGAGGCGACGACGTAGCCCAAATTGCCCGGCGGGCTTCCCGAGGCCGAGACGACCAGAGTGCAGCCAACCCGATGTCCAAATCGACACCTCTGTAAACCCAAATATCGAATAAATTAAGAAACCTACTTAAGTCACCGAATTCTCTACACTGTTCCCACTGGGGATCGGGAAGTATCTCTTACAGCTACCACTCGGACTACTATACGGACTCTGGCCGTCCCTGAGCTATCCAAAACCTGGGCGGCAGACCGTTACAAATGTTGCGTATATGCACCAGCGGACATGATAGAGGTTAAGAGAACTGCTAATCGACACAGAGAGGAAAGGGAAGAAAGATATACAATTCAAGTGAGTAAGAGCAGGATAAAGTATAACGCTTTTTGGCGTGACGATTTTTCTCATTTTACTCCCCAGATATTTTTTGCCAGACCGTCCGTGAAAAAACTTCGTTTCAAAAATTATCGAAGCCCACACAGTCAAGTTGATTAAATACAAAAACAAGTGAAAAGTTCATTTCCGACGGAATCGTTGAACCATCAGTATCTGAATATAACAGCCCATTGTTAATTGTCCCTAAGAAATCATCTTCTGGATCAGATATAAAGAAATGGCAGCTACTGATTGACTATCACCAGATTAATAAAAAATTACTATCTGATAAATTTCCATTACCTAGAATTGATGATATTTTGGATCAACTAGGTCAAGCTAAATATTTTTCATGCCTTGACTTAATTTCAGGATTTCATCAAATCGAACTATCTAGAGATAGAATATTTAGTCTTTTTCAACGAGCAATGGCTCATATCGATTCACGCGATTACCTTTTGGATTGAAGATAGCTCTTAACTCGTTTCAAAGAATGATGACAGTTGCATTCTCTGAACTGGAGCCTTCTCAAGCATTTCTTTATATTGATGAGTTAATAGTAATTGGTTGTTCCGAAAAACATATGCTTAAAAACTTAACAGATGTTTTTGAGAAATGTAGGAAATTCAACCTGAAGTTACATCCAGAAAAATGTTAATTTTTTATGCATGAGGTTACTTTTCTAGGTCATAAATGTACTGTTAAAGGAATACTTCCCGACGAGTTGAAATAGGATTTAATTAAGAACTACCCAGTACCGCACAACGCGGACAGTCCTAAACGTTTTGTAGAATTTTGTAATTATTATAGACGTTTTATAAAAATTTCGCCGACTATTCACGGCACATAACAAGGTTATGTAAAAAGAATGTTTCTTTTCAATGGACAGATGAGTGTCAAAATGCGTTCTAGTATTTGAAAACAAAACTTATGGGACCTAATTTAGATTTCACTAAAAAAATCTGCATAACAACAGATGCGAGCAAGCAAGCATGTGGAGCGGTTTTAACTCAAAACCATAATGGACTCCAACTTCCCATTGCATACGCATCGAGAGCATTTACAAAAGGAGAAAGTAACAAGTGTGCTACTGAGCAGGAATTAGCTGCAATTCATTGGGCAATACTACATTTTCGACCATATATATGTTTATGGGAAGCATTTTGTAGTTAGAACAGATCAAAGACCTTTAGTATATCTATTTTCAATAGTCAATCCAAAATCAAAACTTACACGTATAAGGCTCGAATTAGAAGAACACGACATTACAGTCGAGTATTTAAAGGGAAAAGACATTCATGTAGCTGACGCATTGTCAAGAATAACAATTAAAGAGCTACAAAATATCACAGGAAATATTATGAAAGTCACTTTGAGATATCAAAGTAGTCAAAAATTCCGTGCGGAAAACAAAGAAATATAATTTCCTAGGCAAACTATTGAAAAAGCTTCTAAACCCAACGTATATATATATATATATTTTTTTTTTTTGTTGTCGCGCGTGTCCCACGCCCACCTTCCGCCCAACCGACCAAGGGGCGCAGCCGTGTAACGTACGGCACGAAACGCGTCCTAGATAGACGCGAGAAATAAAAGATAGAATAGAACGAGGAAGAATCAAGATATACTACGGGCTAGTACTACAAGCAATATAGTTTTTAGATTTTGAAGTCTTTCTATGCCTTTTATACTACTAAATAGGCGATTGTAATCCGTACATGAAACCTTACAGGGTTCATGAACTTCAAACTCACGACTACAAGGGTTAACTACTAAACGGATAAAGTTTCTAGATAAAAGACGTGGAACATGGAAATTGAGCTGGCTCTCCACATCCCCGTGAATAAGTTTATGTAGGAAGACGACGCCAAGCATCGTCCTACGGTTAGCTAAAGAAGGTAGGTTAAGTAGGAGAAGTCTACTAGAGTAATACGGTAATCTAAGATTAGCATCCCAGGGTAGGCCATGGAGGGCGAAAAGCAAGAAGTTCTTCTGGACAGATTCAATGCGGCTACTATGGACTCCAAATTGAGGACTCCAGACACAAGCCGTACTCCAATATAAGGCGAACTAATGAAGTGAAGAGAGTCTTCGTTACATAAAGAGAATCGAATTCCTTCGACCACCTTTTAACGAATCCCAGCATGCATCTGGCTTTGTTAACCATACAAGAAATGTGTTCTGAGAACGAAAGTTTAGGATCCAAGCGGACACCCAAATCATCAACAATAGAAATTCTTTCCAAAGAGCAATCGTTAAGCATATAAGTGGTAAACAGGAGACTGACACGTGAAAAAGTCATTAGTTTACATTTAGAGCTGTTGAGATGTAAGTCGTTAGCATGACCCCATGCTTGGAAGTTATTAAGATCCGATTATTGGTCTGATTGGCGAGAACTGTCCCTATACTGCAAGCAAAGTTTAACGTCATCAGCGTACATAAGTACTTTGGATTTGGTTAGAACCTGCGGCAAATCATTGATAAACAATGTGAATAGCAGTGGTCCAAGGTGGCTACCCTGTGGGACGCCGGATGTGACGCTGAGGCTATTGGATAGAACGTTTCTGAACAGAACCTTTTGGGTCCTGTCACTTAGATAACTCGAAATCCATTTAAGAAGATCACTAGGAAACCCCATTGAATCAAGTTTCCTAACCAGAAGAGAATGATTGACCGAGTCGAAAGCTTTACTAAAGTCCGTGTAAATAACATCGGTTTGAAAGTTTTGTTGGAAGCCCCTGATAACAAAAGAGGTAAGTTCCAGAAGATTGATCGTGGTTGTTCTTCGCCTCATACAACCATGTTGATATGGAGAGATAACGGATCTGCATAGATGTTGCAAGTGAGGAGTGATTACATTCTCGAAAAGTTTGGGGATAGCCGATAACTTAGAGATACCCCTATAGCTACTGGCATCCGATTTGCTACCTTTTTTGTGGGGAGGGATAACAAATGATTCCCTCCAAATAAGGGGAAATTCTGAGGATTCTAAAGATAAGGTAAACAATTTTAGAGGGGGGTTACACAGCGCCTCGGAGCAATACCTAAGCACAGAGCCCGGTACACCATCGGGACCTGGTGAGTAAACTGGCTTAACACGTTGAAGATCGCGAATAAGTGAGCTTTCGTTTAAAATAGGACTGAAGATAAAGGAGGAATTGGGCATAACTCCAGAAAATGTATGATCTGAAGATGTTGAGGCCGAATATGTAGTTTTGAAAAACTCAGCAAAGAGATTGGCTATTGCCTGATCAGAATTTACTGTAGTATTCTTAAATGACAGCGAGGGAGGGTATAACGTGGGTTTACGTTTAGAGTTAAAAAAGTTATAAACTTGTTTAGGGTCCTGCGTGAACTGAACCTTGCAACGAGTTAAATAATTTTTCTAACACTGAGCGTTAAGCACGGAAAAATTAGATCGAGCACGTAGGTAAGATGAGAAGGCCGTTTTTGAACCAGTGAGTTTAAATTTATTATAGAGCCTAGATTTTACGTTTTTTAAGCGTGTCAGCTCTTTACTTAACCAAATTGGTTTATTAGAGACCGACGGGTAGGTTTCCGGAACACATAAAGAGAAAAATGAATTCATGGCACTGTAAAAGATATCAACGGCGGATGCCATGTCCGAGCTCGTGTGAAGTTTTGACCAATCAAATTCAGTTATTAGAGTGTTTAGCCTCTGATAGTCAGCGTTTCGGAAACAGCGGACTCTGTTTAGGGTGCTACATGATTTGATTACTAAAACTGTTCCAGTGTCAACAGTCACATCGAAAGTAGGATGATAAGGATCTTCAGGTTGCGTCATTGGAGGAACTCTAATTAGATTTACACCTACAGGGTCGAAAACAAAGCATAGATCCAGTAAGCGGTTTAAAGAATTAAAGATATGGTTAACTTGAGATAAAGATAAATCAAGCAAGCCATTTATGAGATCATGCTGTGCCACAGTATGAAGAACCTTAGACACACCATCAGAGGACCAGTGCGCTCCAGGTACGTTGAAGTCACCCAAAGCCACTAATTGGGTCCTATCAGATAGCCAGTTAGAAACTGCCTCAATTGCCGAAAGGTGTTTCCAATAAATTAGCTCTTCCGAAGATGGAGGGATGTAGGAGCAGGTTACAACTACCTGTGAAAGATAGTTTAACGCAGATAAATTCAATGTCCAAAAAGTCATTAGATACCAACCGTTCAGAGATGAGGCAGGAGTCAACGGTAATTAAAACTCCGCCACCACGCTGTAGCTGGTGATCTAATCTATAAATTGTGTACTTACTTGGAAGAATTTCGGAGCATAAGATCTCCGACTTCAACCAGGTTTCAGTAAATACGATCACCAGGGATGCAAAGGAAAGGCTATCCGAATATAATCTAGAAAGCTTACTGCGCAAGCCCCTAGTATTCTGATAGGAAAGTAGTAAAGAAGAGGTTAGTTTTTTGGGACAGAAGGTGTAACTGTGGGCACAGAGGGTTGCGACGGCCTGGGCAGTTGTACTCCCACTGGTCGATTTCTCTTTCTTCGAGCCTCGTACTTCTTGACTATCACGTACTCGGGCCAGAAGTCACCCGAGCAAATAATGCCAAAGAGTTGGGATGAGACATTTATCTTGAATGATGAAATGTCTCTGGCATACGAAAATTTGAATTTTTCCACCTTGATATTACCAGCTTGGGTTTTGCCTTGAATATAGGCTACGACATCTTCCGATGCGAGAGCAGGGTCAAGCCTTGAAACAAATATAGTTTTCGAAGGTGGGACTGCTGTGAGGGGCTTGCGAACCGAATTGTTACCAACCACGGCCGGTAATCCGGGCAATGTTGGACCCTGGGTCGGTTTTCCTAAGGGGTTTTGCGGAGCCAAAGAATTGGACTCCGCATTGGACAAAACGGACGACGCGGAAATTGTTGGCTGTGCCCCTTCCGATGCCACAACGACCGATTCGTTTACCGAATCTTTGATCGTACCTGATCTCAGAATCATTGGAAGGGGGACCAGGGGCTGCGGCGACGGGGAGTGGCAGGAAATTGGTTGCTGTGTCTCACACAGTTGCAGCCGACTAGCAGCAGATTTTTTGCGTTTCGGCGACTCATTTAATAGCTTCATACTATTAAATTGAGTGTCTAGCGCGGAGAACAGGTCATTCGCCCTGCGAAAAGTGGCCATGATCTCAGAAAATCCATTCCTCATCTGACGCATAAAGGAAGATATTTCCTTCTCAACCGGTCGACAGGTTATTGAATACGTTAAGAGTAGCGCTACTCAACCCGGTGATCCAAATAAAAAATTTAAAAGAAAAAGAAGCAATATTGTCTACGTTCCATGACGATCCTATACAAGGCGGTCATACTGGCATATCAAAAACTTTGGCCAAAGTAAAAAGACACTTTTACTGGAAAAATATGTCTAAAGATATAATTGAGTCAAAAATGTTAGAAAGCGAAAATTGTATCGCATACATAGACGCCTTTAACAATAACATATACACCAACTAATGTCTTCGATAGAGCAATAGTGGACACCATTGGTCCATTACCATAATCGTAGAATGGCAATGAATATGTAGTCACATTAATATGTGATTTAACAAAATATCTAGTTGCTATTCCAATTCCAAATAAGAACGTAAATACTTTCGCTAGAGCTATTTTTAAATCTTTTATTCTGAAGTACGGTCCAATGAAGACGTTCATTACGGACATGGGAACAGCATACAAGAATTCAATTATAAGTGACTTGTGCAAGTATTTGAAAATTAAAAACATTACTTCGACGGCACACCACCATCAGACAGTTGGAACAATTGAACGAAGTCATAGAACATTTAATGAATATATAAGATTTACATATCGGTTGATAAAACTGATTGGGATGTATGGCTTCAATATTTCACATTCTTTTTCAACACGACTCCCTCAATGGCACATAATTATTGTCCATATGAGTTAGTATTTGGTAAAACAAGTAATTTACCAAAAGAATTTAATAGTGTAGATAACATTGAAGTTATATATAATATAGATGACTATGCTAAAGAGTGTAAATATAGACTCGAAGTATAATATAAAAGAGATAGAGTAATGTTAGACGAAAATAAGTATCGGAATAAAACATTATATGATAATAAAATAAATAATTTACATATATCAGTAGGAGATAAGGTTTTGCTAAAAAACGAAACAGGCCATAAGTTGGATTACAGATACATAGTATAAAGTAATTAAAATAGAAGATAGAGATAACAAGCATAAATAAAATACAGATATTTCTTTTCATAATTTCATTTTCTTAGTAAGTAAATACAAAAATAAATAAATTTAATTGATTTAAAAATAACTCCATGTTACTACGTTATTTTTCAAAAGGAGGGAGATGTAATATGCACATATTGAATGAACATGTAAGAATGCGTACTGTAACTAATTGTTGCAATGTAAACATATCTCAAATTTCCCAGTCATAAAACTCAAGCCGGCATATGAAAGAGCTAGCGCATGCACATTTATAACACAAGCTGACCGCATGAGCATATATCCTCGCGCGTCCGTTTAGGAACGCATAGCCTATATACATAAGCAGTCGCTCTGCCGCCGTCTGCGTGCAGCGCAGCGATGGAGCCTAGTCTTACTTTAAACTTAAAGATCCTGGGGCCGACGAAAAAAACAAGATGGACATACAGTCGGGCGTCCCGACAGTAGAATACCCTGTACTATTACAACGCGCGTGCCAAAATTATATGAAAGAAGGAGATAAGACAAAAAACGAAAAGAAATGTACATACAATGCTAATGTCTTCCACTTTAAGATTAAGGTCGATAGCTCAGTGGGTAAAACTGCATATATGTTTTGTGTGTAAGCCAATGGTCCGAGTTCGATTCCTGCCGCAAGGGGTAAAAATTTTTTTTAGTTTTAAAAAATTAGAAGGTTTTTAAATACTATAATTATTTTTATTTACATGAAAAAAAAAATAAAAAAAAAAATAATAAAAAAAAATTATGCCAAGTTTGGTGTCTCTAGCTCTTATAGTCTCTGAGATCTATGCGTTCATACAGACAGACAGACAGACAGACAGACGGACAGACGGACGGTCGGACATGGCTTTATCGACTCATTTAGTGGTCCTGATCAATATTTATGTAACTTATGTAACTACCACGCCTCCTTCTCCCTGTTACAGAAAATCCCACTCGCACAAAACTATAATCCCTGTGTACCTTTGGTACAGGGTATAAAAACAATTGTTGACTATAGAGGTTATTACCCATAAGAACTATTTAAAAAGTCAAATCAATTTTTATGTCTTAAATTTACATGCTAAACGGAAAAAGTACAATATTAAGCAACTAATTATTAATTTTTTGATCGTTTTTATGGGAGCTATATGATAAAGTTGTCCGATTTTCATGAAATTCTAAAATAATACAAAATGACTCAAATGACTCACAAGTTAAATGAAAATATGTTGAAAACTGGGCGGAGCCACGCCCATTTTAATAATTAACAATAACTATAATAAAAAAACCGTTTTGAAAAATCTTACTTAGTTTAGAAGTTATAAATAAATACCACGGAAATTGGCAAATTCCCCATAGTGCAAGGGTATAATAAATGCGGTCATAATGATATTGATAATAAGATGTCAGTTAGCTCAGTGTTAATCTTTTTAGATTTAATTTTTCTTTATTATATTAACAGTGGAGTCCACTTCTTTTACATCTACTAAACCCATTTTGGGTGTTTTTTCATAAATGTGTATTTGTCTATTTAAGTTGATCGTGTAGTTAAAATTCTTATTTACTTGCCATTTAGTTTGGCTCATACGGTAGGGAATTGCCTTATTGGGCTATAAGAAATTGGGAAATATTCATAATCTTAAAAATCACTTTATACATAATAACCTGCCTATTTTCTGTATGGTTTTCAGGCCACTTCCAATTGGGCAATTTTAATGTCGCTCAATTTAACATTAGTTTTTATATACTATAATCGCAGTGTATGGTTAAAAAAAATATGCGCTCTAGGAAGCGCTGTCGGTTCCCTTCTCCTTGGTCTCGCTTCGATGGCAAGACGTGGCCAATGCTGAAGGCACAGGCTGGACTTTCTCGTCGGTCCTCTATGTTGAGGAACCGGTGCTGGCTGCACAGGTGTACTCGCAATGCGGTGAGTACAGTGGTCCGTTGCAGTCATTTGGGCACTTCTTCTTTAGCTTGGGGATTTTTATTCTTTCTGGCGGAGGCAGTTTTTTATTAGATGGCGCAAGACTTTTAATTGCAGGGTAGGTGGATGTGTGGCTGTGGTTTGATTTTTTCTTTCACTTAATAAACTTTTAATATGTTCAACTTCGACATGTATTTTGATTTAGCATGTCGGTTGACTTAGAGTTTAATTTACTTCTACTTTTTAGTAGCTTCAGCCTTTTTGGCTTTAGTCTTTTTACCACACCACTGCATTTAGCACACATTCCCTCTACTCACTGCGGTTGTTGTTTTGTTCCATTGGCTACTGCTGTCCGATCTCTATGCTGTGTTCCATGTAAAGTTTTATGCTGTCTTGCTGTCTTCGATGTCATCTCTCTTATGCTGATTTTCCTTCGATGTCCTT
>VNJN01000922.1:0-16686 GCA_008042485.1 Drosophila mayri | reverse complement strand
CTCTGGCATACGAAAATTTGAATTTTTCCACCTTGATATTACCAGCTTGGGTTTTGCCTTGAATATAGGCTAAAACATCTTCAGATGCGAGATCAGGGGAAAGCCTCGAAACAAATATAGTTTTCGAAGGTGGGACTACTGTGAGGGGCTTGCGTAACGAATTGTTACCAACCACGGCGGGTAATCCGGGCAATGTTGGACCCTGGGTCGGGTTTTCTAAGGGGTTTTGCGGAGCCAAAGAATTGGACTCCGCATTGGACAAAACGGAGGACACGGAAATTGTTGGCTGAGCGCTTTCCGATGCCACAACGACCGATTCGGTTACCGAATCTTTGGTCGTTCCTGATCTCAGAACCATTGGAACGGAGACCAGGGGCTGCGGCGACGGGGAGTGGCAGGAAATTGGTTGCTGTGTCTCACACGGTTGCAGCCGACTAGCAGCAGATTTTTTGCGTTTCGGCACTCATTTAATAGCTTCATACTATTAAATTGAGCATATAGCGCGGAGAACAGGTCATTCGCTTTGCGAAAAGTGGCCATTATCTCAGAAAATCCGCTCCTGGTCTGACGCATGAAGGAAGATATTTCCTTCTCAACCGGTCGACAGGCCTCACAGCAATAACGTAGGCCCTTTTTGCTGGACACTACGTCAGCTATTCGACCTGTCATCTCGATGCACTTAGCGTGCACAACTGCCTCGCAAAGCCAGCAATGGAAACTGGGCTGTTCTGCAAAAAAAACATTTTTTTTTGCATTTTCAAACCTAGACCACTGTGCACACTATCAATACCAAAAAAGTAAAGAGAAGGAGATAGAACAAAAGAGCGCAAGAGTTAGAATTTGAGCAGCAGAAATCACAAGAGCGATGAGAGCTATGAACAGCTTGGATGCAGCTTATAGCAAACGGCGCTCGAGCAGGGGAGAGAGAAAATAAAAACGGTACAAGGCAAAGAGGAGAAAAATAAGATAAGATTACCGTCTTAGCACAAAACTAAAAAGTGATTATTAATGCAAATTAATTACACAGAAAAGTGCATGCACGCGCGGTAGCACCACGGTATATTATTATTGATATTAGGTGATAAATTAGACGAAACCCCGGTGGTTTAAATTCAAAATCAACACAAAAGCCGGAGCGCAAAATAAAAACACGACCGTCCGCTACGAAGAGAAATAGTCGAATGACTGTGCCATTGTGATAGAGTTAATTTATCTTGTTTTCTACTATACTTGAAGTATCTGAATCTGTTAAATTGTCCAGTTCAGTGTATACCGCCGGAATAGTAAGATTATTCAAATCTTCATCTTCTAGTTTGAAGTCTACTACGGGGGGCTCTTCTGACTCCGATTCGTTCGTTTCTGTAGGTTCCGGGTCAGGTGCAGTGCTAACTGCAGTTGGAGTGTTTAGAACGGTTGGTACCGATATTTCTAAACTGAACTTTTGTATAACAACTATTAAATTAGATCGTAGCCGTATCAAAAGTTTCGATACCTGTGACCAATGATCTTTATTTAATCTTTCCCTGTGATCATGTATTTGCATTCGCGCTTCGTTAAAGCACTCTACTAATATTTTAATATGTTTCCTAGCCGTATTCTTTTGTATAGGCCTATTCTTGGTTAATGACTTGTATGATTTATCAAATTTGGTTTTAATGGTTAAAAATTCCCCGTACAATGTCTTCCATTCCATGCCTTTAGCTTAGCCATATATATATATATATATATATATATTGAGATATTTTATATTTATTTTCAATTTCAATTTAAATTTTACACAATATTATGTTATATAAAAAAATATGCATCGCAGTGCAATCAAAAAAATTATGCAACGCAGTGCATGGGTAAAAAAATT
Organism: Drosophila mayri; assembly: GCA_008042485.1. NCBI lineage: Eukaryota > Metazoa > Arthropoda > Insecta > Diptera > Drosophilidae > Drosophila > Drosophila mayri. The sequence goes on along the minus strand of VNJN01000922.1, from coordinate 14,828 downwards.
GTTTTCAGCTGCTTGGTCGTCTTTATTCAGCTTGCTTGGTCGTCTTTCTTCCTTCTACGTCAGCTGGTCGTCGCCGGCTTGGCTACGCTGACGTTCCCTCGAAGGCGCAGGTGGCGGTCGTGCCTCCCACACTAGATATCTGCTATTGTTGTCCCAGGCTGGGCTTCGCACTGGTCTTCGCCTTAATGCACGCGGAATTGCATGCCGCAGAGTAGAGAGGTCCGGGGCAGTCGGTCGGGCAGACTTCTGGTCGTTTCGGGAGTGGCTTGGGAAGATGCGGTTTCGTTATTAGGTTTTGATTTATGATTTTTATTTGGTTTTGTGACTGAGTTGTGCCTTGTGGTTTTCTGTTTTGGAGGGTTTATTTTAGGAATTCAAGCTCATTGTAAAGTTTTTACGCCGTCGTCCATGCGAGCGGTGTCGATTGAGCATATAACAGCCACTTAATGCGGGCTATTCTTTTGTTTATTATATTCTTTAGACCTCCATGTCCCATTACGCACACTCTACTCACTCAGACGTGTTTTTTGTTTGTATTTTCTCCTTGTATTAATGCCTCATCCGATCCGCTGCTCCTTGTGACTCTTGTCACGGTCGCCATGAAATATTTAGATTCTTAAATCTATGATTTCCGAGTCGAATTAAAAAGACTTCCAAATTTGCTAATAATTCTGATGGTTGTCTCTGTCTCTTCCAAGTGAACGGTCGTGTTTGTTTTTTCTTGTGCTCTCGTTTCTGTAAAAACTTTACGTTAAACCCACCGGGGTTTTCTGAAAACTTCTACTTTGTGTTCTATATAGTTCCCGTTCACTTCGCGTGTGCATGCAGCTTTATTTATCTATTCTTAATCTCTATCTTTCAATAAGTAATTGTGCTGCCTGTGTTTGCTTACTCTATTCTTTTTGTGTTTCCTCTTTTTACCTCTCCCGTTAAGCAGTTGTTGCTCGGTCGCGACAGTCAAACGTTGGAAGCTTCGCTTACTCTCACACTTCCCCGCTCTTTAGTGCTTCAACTCTCTCGGTGCAGCTGCACTTTTCCTCTCACATCTTTCGTCCTATTATCTATTGCTACAAGTACAGTGGTAAGTCTTTAATAATGACTTCCGATATCGTCTGCTTCTCCAAATTCTGCAAGAAGGTAATTTTGTCAATTGATCTTACCATCGGCTGCTGGCTGTGCGACAACATTCTGCACGCAAAGTGCATTGGGGTTGCCGGTCGGACTGGTGATGATGTGAGAAAAAACATCGGCTTGCGCTACTGTTGCGATGCATGTCGTGCAGTTGAAAGAGAAATGTCGACTTTCATGCGGCAAACCAAAGGCAGTTTTAAGGAGCTGTTATCGAGTTTCAATAAAACTCATAACAGCTTCCTAGCGCTTGAGAAACAATTTAATAGACTTACGCTACTAAATGAGTCTCCAAGGTGCAAAAAAACTGCAACTGGAGTGCAGCATTGCGACGGATCCCAACAACCCGCGGCGGGCTCTCAACAGCAGCCGCCTTTGACTCAGCCTTCGACCTCAGAATTAAATCCCAGAATTCTGAGGTAAAGTGTTAGGAAAGTGTCGGTATCCGAAGGTGGTGTGGGACTAAACGTTCCACCGCAAATTTCAATTTCGTCTCCTATGGGAGCACAAATTTTGACCCCCCTTAGCCCAGTAAATTTATCCCCCCAGGAACTACCGGCCAATATGGGCACTTCATGCACTCAGCCTGTCTCTCCACAAGCCCTCATCGCTATTCCACATTCGAAACAGATATTTGTTTCACGGCTCTCCCCTGGTCAAACATCTGAAGATGTCATTGCCTTAAAACGAGGCAAAGTCAAAGCTAAAAATTTAAAATTAAAGGTGGAAAAATTTAAATTTTCTTACGCTATATATATTTTATCCATCAAAATAAATGTCCCAAATGAATTCTTCGGCACGATATGCTCAACCAAATTCTGGCCTGAGTATGTCGTCGTTAAAGAATACGAAGGTAAGAAAAAAAAACGGCCTGTTGGGATAACTCTTCCTAAGCCCGATCTGACCACTGTGCCCTCTACCTTCTCGGACTCTGTCCAAAAAAACTAAATACTTCGCTGTTAATCTCCTATCAGAATGCAAGAATTAGTAACTTTCGAGGAAAACAACGAAGTTGAATTCCTTTGTGTGAAGCTATCATTTAATGATCGCTTTGTTTTTATTACATGTTCCTACATTTTTTGGATCCACCTTTTAGCCAATCGGATGGTTTCCAATATGCTTTCTGATAGAGATCATTTAGTAGTCTTTTGTGATTTTAATATCCCTGGGGCTATTTGGTCCCTAAATAGCTCCTCTAACACACATCAATCCTCAACGCAACATGATTTTATTGCTGGCTTGCTCTACATTTCGCTGTCTCAAGTCAACCATGTACGAAATTCTTTAGAGCGCTTGCTTGATCTTTGTTTCGTCTCTGATCCGGCCAGTGTCAGTATAGCGAGGGTGGCGCCTTTGACGCAACCTGAAGATCCCTATCATCCTACTTTCGATATGACACTCGATATTGGGGCTGTTATACAGAAAATATCTGATAGACCAGCCAAAAGAGTTTACTGCTTTCGCAAGTCTGACTTCGACCGGCTGAATAATTTTATTTCTGACTTTAACTGCTCTGATTTATACATGTGCACTGACATGGCTGATGCCGTAGACATTTTTTACAATGCGATTAATTCATTCTACTCGGACTGTGTCCCGTTATATTATCCCTCAATCTCAAATAAACCACCTTGAGTCGCTTAAAAATGTAAAGTCAAGGCTGTACACGAAGTTTAGAAAAACCGGTTCTCGTTCTGACCTCTCAAATTATATATTGGCTCGGTCAAACTTAACCGTACTGATCGCACAGTGCTACAAAAATGATTTGACTCTATGCAGGGTCCATTTTTCCCAGGATCCTAAACAGTTCTATAATTTTGTTAATACTAAACGTAAGGCGGTAACTCATCCTTCATCACTTTCGTTTGCAAACGCAACTGTGAAGGGCGATCAGGCGATTGCCGATCTTTTTGCCCAATTTTTTCAAACAACATACTCTACTTTCACTGACCTAAATCAGACTTTTTCTTATAGTTTGCCCAGTTCGAACTTAATTTTCTGTCCATGTTTAAATGAAAGCTCTCTCCTTTTAGATCTTCAACGTGTAAAGCCAGTTTATCTGCCAGGTCCCGGCGGAATACCGGGCTGTGTGCTTAAGTATTGTGCCGATGCCCTGTGCTTGCCCCTTTTTAAATTGTTTACCTTATCCTTAGAAACCTCGCACTTTCCCCTTATTTGGAAGGAATCATTCATTATTCCTCTCCACAAAAAAGGTAACAAATCGGAGGCCAACATCTATAGAGGCATCTCTAAGCTTTCGGCAATTCCTAAACTTTTTGAAAACATTATTACTCCACATTTGCAGCACCTTTGTAGATCGGTAATTTCTCCATGTCAACATGGATTTGTTCAGCGAAGAAACAACTACAAACCTTCTGGAACTCACTTCCTTCATTATAAGGGGTTTCCAGAATAACCTTCATGTAATTTATACTGACTTCAGTAAAGCATTCGATTCTGTTAACCATTCCCTTCTCCTCAGAAAACTCGACTTAATGGGGTTTCCAATTGCTCTTCTTATGTGGATCTCTAGTTATCTGACTGGCAGGACGCAAAAAGTCCTGTTTAAAAATAATTTATCTAATGTTCTCCAAGTCACCTCAGATGTCCCGCAAGGGAGCCACCTGGGGCCCGTATTGTTTACATTATTAACGATCTGCCCAAAGTTATGACAAATTCTAGAGTACTCATATACGCTGATGATGTCAAATCTTGCGTGCAATACAAAGACGTTGCTTACCAGTCTGACTTACAAACAGATCTTGATAGCTTCCAAACCTGGTGTTGCATAAACCTACTAAACTTAAATGGCTCTAAATGTAAGCTAACGACTTTCTCTCGAGTCGTTTCCAAGCTTGCAATTTACACACTTAACTGCTGCTCTTTGGAAAGAATTAACTCAGTTGATGACGGTGTCCGTCTGGATCCCAAACTTGACTTTATCGATCATATTTCGTACATGGTAAATAAAGCCAGGGATTTATTAAACCGTGGTCGAAAGAATTCGATGATCCTTATGTTACTAAAACTTTATATATTTCATTAGTTCGCCCTATATTAGAATATGGATCTTGCGTTTGGAGCCCACAGTACGGAGTCCATAGTAAACGCATTGAATCGGTTCAAAAGAACTTTTTGCTTTTCGCTCTACGCGGCTTAAACTGGGATACTGACCAGAGATTACCCTCCTCTCATAGTAGACTTCTCCTTATCAAGTTACCCTCCTTAGCCAATCGTAGGACTATGCTAGGCATATCCTTCATTTATAACCTTATTAACGGTGACGTGGAAAGTACTGACTTGTTAGGCCAGATCAATTTCCACGTCCCGAGTAGAAATACTAGATCGTACATACCCTTAGTTTTGCGCCTTTGTAGAAGTAGAGTACTGTGTGCAAATTATAATGATTTGTATTCGGTGATTTCACATGCTAACAGTCTTCCTAAACTAAAAACTTTAATTCTTACCCACTTAGATCGCATGCATGCAAACATTCAGGCAGCTCGCTGCTAGTTTATTTCCTCGCGACCACTAATACCTAACCCTAACAGGCACGTTCCTGGTTTCATAAGGGCCACTTAAGTGTACTGACCGAAGTGCATCAACGTCCATATGCCCGCATCCTTTGCCGGCCAAAAATGCCAAACAGATAGTAAAATCATATTTTAATTTTTGCTGCCCCCTTTTGGGAGGAGCTTTTTAATAAAAACTGTATTTTTCCTAAATTTATAAAGTTATGTAAACCATAGCCAAAACCTGTATGTATTTTTTCAAAATACACATATTTTATTGCGATCGTACCATAAATAGTGGAGATATAGTCATTTTAGTTTATATTATATATATTATATTATTATTGTTGTTATGTATACCAGAGGCAGCGCAGGCAGAGGGCTCCAAATAAATCCATTTCACATTTTTATGAAATTAAGATTACTGATTTCGAATTGGTTGATAGTGCAGCTGACTAAACTGAAGTGTACTTGAAGTGCTTTTATTTAAAATAAAATAAAATTAGTTGTCATGTGTTCGAATCCCGCCGGAAACGAGTCAACATATTTTTTTTCGATTTTTGATGTATTTTTTAACTGTAAATCAAAAATATTATAGTATTTCAATTCAATTCAATTAATTACAAAATGCATGCGCAGTTTTATCCACTGAGCTATCGACTGCGTTTTTGGTTTAGCTGACATTTGCAACGTATGTCAATTTGTCTCCGTTTTTTAGTTTTTAGTATTCTACTGTCGGGACACCGGACTGTATGACCATCTTGTTTAAGTGTACATTCTTTTAAAATTCTAAAAGGGATGCTAATGTGAGCAAACAAAGTTATTGCGATTCCAAAAAAATTGAAAAAAGTAAAAAAATCATGCAAATTTGCAATACTTGATTTTTTCGGAACCGGAAGTGGAAATAAAACTAAAAGGTGAGCAAACATAGACAAATAATGGACAATCCGATTACAAATTTCAAATATATCTAGTGGACAAGGTGCCATGACCGGGTGGGACCATTTGCCCATTTAAAGGATATCAAACTGAAAAAATCGAATTTTCTCATAGAACACTTAAAAAAAAATATTGACGTTATTGCCGCTTGAGTAAAACTACGTCCACTTTGCTGAGTATATATAAACAGAAAAGAATTTTATCCGATCCTTACAGTAACTGCAAAACGATACCGATACAAATTAGGTGCTTAAGCTTTGTATCCAGACAGTAAAAAAACGTCTTTAAGCAGTGAGAGAGAGCGGGAGGCAAATAGTTTAAAAAGGTTGTTCACCAGCTGCCGTTTTAAAGGTCGGTATCCTGACACGAAAACAAATATACTAGAATAGTGTGTGGCACTGTTTAGTATTATCTGAGCGGGCTGCGAAAAAGAATAAAAATTTTAATAAAACAGGCTGTTCTCGACCCTCGATTGCCCCTCTGTCTACCTTCTTCAGTTCCGTAAATCCGTTAAATTTTCAAAAAACATCACAGGAGGATCACAGGATTGCTGCAGATTTACTAAGTATAAAACAAAAAAAAAGATAATGATTAGAATGAAAATTATTGATATATGTATTATTATTACTATTACATTATTATTATTATTACATAGTAGACTAAGATTTACAAAACTTAAATCTACTTTACTTTGTTTACATTTTATTTAATAGGATTGATAGTATATATTTAAATATTTCATAAGTTTTAAAATATTACAAATGTTTTCTGGTGTTGGATGGGATGGGATTATGCAGAGATAGGTGTATTGTATTGAGTGAAGAAGGGAAGTTTATTTTGGATAGGATAGGACATGATACAAGAAGGTGAGAGGAAATGTATTATTGATATAAAACATGCAAACAATACGTACATAGGAAGAATATTGCCCTTTAATTGATCTCGCAGGTATGGCCTCACCCAATACTTGGATCGCTTCTTATTAGGTTAAGAATCTTCCTTATCTATTACGACAATTATTACTGCCATGGCAAGAGTAGTTTTTATTTTCTTGTTAATTTTTATTGACATTTTAAAAATATTTTAAATAAGCATATATGCCCGCATCATTTGCCGGCCACAACTGCCAAACAAATAGTAAAATCAGCGGTCACTCTTGAAAAGATAAAACATTTGTTGCGCTGCGAAACGTTTTACTGTCTGGATACTATGCTTAAAGGTTACAGTGTTGTTACGATAGTTTAAATAAAAAAAGTAATTATTTATTTTCTTACCTTTATTTTTATTGATTTACTCATATAAAAATAATTTTACAAAATTTATTTTTAATTTCTATTTTTCTTATTTTTTGACATTTTTTTTACATTTTCTTGCATTTTTGGACTATAAACATTTGATTCCTCATCCTTTCGCGTCTTAAAATCATTCACAACAAAGACGCACGATTTTAACGCTGCAAATGCCCTTGCCGGCTACGGGTTCCCCTAAAGCGTTATCACCCATATTTCACGTTTTTCACAACATGGGATTGTTTCACTAGATTTGCTGCCAAAGGTGGAGCCGCAGCTCAACGCAGATTTTCTAATCGGATTCTGGTTTAGGAAAGATACACGGAACTGATGGTTATAGCGTAGTTGAGTGCTTCGGTGGGCTTCAGAAGTTTTAGACTACTTTATAAAACCAGGCACGTGCCTGTTAGGATTAGGTATTAGTGGACGCGATTGAAATATAGAAAAGAATACGAGGAATTAAACTAGCGGCGAGCTACCTGAATGTTTGCATGCATGCGATCTATGTGGGTAAGGATTAAAGTTTTTAGTTAAGGAAGATTGTTAGCATGTAAAATCACCGAATACAAATCATTATAACTTACACACAGTACTCTAAAGGGATCATGCAGTTCAAAGGAGGTTCTACACAGGCGCATAACTAAGGGTATGTACGATCTAGTATTTCTACTAGGGACGTGGAATTTGATCTGCCCTAACTAGTCAGTACTTTCCACGTCACCGTTAATAAGGTTATAAATGAAGGTTATGCATAGCATAGTTCTACGATTGGCTAAGGAGGGTAAGTTAATAAGGAGAAGTATACTATGATAGGAGGATAATCTCTGGTCAGTATCCCAGTTTAAGCCGCGTAGAGCGAAAAGCAAAAAGTTCTTTTGAACCGATTCAATGCGTTTACTGTGGACTCCATATTGTGGGCTCCATACGCAAGATCCATATTTTAAGATAGGGCGGACTAATGAAATATATAAATTTTTAGTTACATAAGGGTCATCGAATTCTTTCGACCACCGTTTAATAAATCCCAGCATACCCCTGGCATTATTCACCATGCACACAATATGATCGATATAGTCAAGTTTGGGATCTAGGCGGACACCCAAGTCATCAACTGAGTTAATTCTTTCCAAAGAGCAGCAGATAAGCGTGTATATTGCAGTCTTGGGAACGACACGAGAGAATGTCATTAGCTTACATTTAGAGCCATTTAAGTTTAGTAGGTTTATGCGGCACCAGGTTTGGAAGCTATCAAGATCTGTTTGTAAATCAGACTGGTAAGTGACGTCCTTGTATTGCACGCAAAGCTTGACATCATCAGCGTACATCAGTACTCTAGAATTTGTCAAAACTTCGGGCAGATCATTAATAAATAATGTAAACAACAAAGGACCCAGGATGCTCCCTTGCGGGACACCTGAGGTGACTCGGAGAACTTTAGATAAATTATTTTTAAAGAGGACCTTTTGCGTCCTGCCTTTCAGATAACTAGAGATCCACCTAAGAAGATCAATTGGACAATGATTAACAGAATCAAATGATTTACTGAAGTCAGTATAAATTACATCTGTTTGAAGGTTATTCTGGAAACCCCTTATAATGAAAAAAGTGAGCTCCAAAAGGTTTGTAGTTGTTGATCTTCGCTTTACAAATCCATGCTGGCATGGAGAAATTACTGATCTAAATGGGTGCTGCAAATGTGGAGTAATTACGTTTTCGAAAAGTTTAGAGAAGAGATTCCTCTATAGTTTTTGGCCTCCGATTTGTTACCTTTTTTGAGGAGAGGAATAATGAATGATTCCTTCCAAATAAGGAGAAAGTTCGAGGTTTCTAAGGATATGGTAAACAATTTCAGAAGGGGCGAGCACAGGGCATCAGCACAATACCTTATACTGTTATGATACTACAGCATTAATTAGAGACTGCATAAGAGATTTGAATTCTCTATAGGGCTTTACACAAGTGCGAGCGGGATGACTATATGGCACTTCTAATGCATTGTCTAATGTATTGACAATACATTAGAGGCCACTATCGATAAATCTCCATAAAACATACTAGATACGATATTTGACCAATGACAATATACTGTTAAAATGAAGCGAAATTGTAATTTAAAAGTAGTAGCCAGGTCATTAAAGGTAATAAGTTAAATGAATTCAACGCATTGTAAAAAATGTCTACAGCATCAGCCATGTCAGTGCACATGTATAAATCAGAGCAGTTAAAGTCAGAAATAAAATTATTCAGCCGGTCGAAGTCAGACTTGCGAAAGCAGTAAACTCTTTTGGCTGGTCTATCAGATTTTTGCTGTATATCAGCACCAATATCGAGTGTCATATCGAAAGTAGGATGATAGGGATCTTCAGGTTGCGTCAGAGGCGCAACTCTCGCTAAACTGACGCTTGCCGGATCAGAGACAAAACAAATATCAAGCAAGCGCTCTAAGGAATTTCTTACGTGGTTGACTTGAGACAGCGAAATGTCGAACAAGCCAGCAATAAAGACATATTGCTTTGAAGATTGAAGTGTGTTAGAGGAGTTATTTAGGGACCAAATAGCCCCAGGCATATTAAAATCACCCAAGACTACTAAATGGTCTCTATCAGAAAGCATATTGGAAACCATCCGAATTGCGGAAAGGTGGTTCCAAAACAAGATGTTCCGACATTGGAGGAATGTAGGTACATATACTAAAAATAAAGCGGCCGTTAAATGATAGCTTCACACAAAGGAATTCAACTTCGTTGCTTTCCTCGAAAGTTACTAATTCAGACGTGAGAGTGGAGTTGACCGCTATAAGGACCCCACCCCCGCACCTGACAGGCCGATCTAGCCGATAAATCGTGAACGCAGCTGGGAAAACTTCGGAGCTAAGAATCTCCGGCTTTAAGGAGGTTTCTGTGAACACAATAACATGGGATGCGAATGCGAAACTATCAGAATAAAATGAAGGCAGCTTACTACGCAAGCTTCTCGCATTTTGATAGGAGATTAACAGAGAGGTATATAGTTTTTTTGGACAGAGTTAAAGGATGTAGAGGGCACAGTGGTCGGATCGGGCTTCTTTGCTTCATATTCTTTGACGACAGCATACTCAGGCCAGAATTTGGTTGAGCTTATCGTGCCAAAGAATTCATTTGGGACATTTATTTTGAAGGACAATTTTAATTTTTCCATCTTTAATTTTACATTTTCAGCTCTGACTTTGCCTCGTATAAAGGCTTCAGATGTTTGACCAGGGGAGAGCCACGAAACAAATATCGTTTTCGTAGGTGGGATAGCGATGAGGGCTTTTGGTGAGACAGGCTGAGTGCCTGGAGGGCCCATGTTGGCCGGTAGTTCCTGAGGGGATATATTTACTGGGCTATGAGGGTTAAAATTTGTGCACCCATAGGAGACGAAATTGAAATTTGCGGTGGAACGTTTAGTCCCACAGCACCTTCGGGTACCGACTCTTTCCTAACACTTGACCTCAGAATTCTCGGAGTTAAATCTGAAGTCGAGGGCTGTGTCACAGGCGGCTGCTGTTGAGAGCCTGCCGTAGGTTGTTGGGATCCGTCGCAATGCTGCACTCCATTTGCAGCTTTTTTGCGCCTTGGAGACTCATTTAATAATGTAAGGCTATTAAATTGATTATTAAGCGCTAAAAAGATGTTATGAGCTTTGTTAAAACTCGATAACAACTCTTTAAAACTGTCCTTGGTTTGCCGCATGAAAGATGACATTTCCCTTTCAACGTCACGACAGGCATCGCAACAGTAGCGCAGGCAGTTGTTTTTTCTCATCAACTGTCCGGCCGGCAACACCAATGCACTTAGCGTGCAAAATGTTGTCGCACAGCCAGCAGCCGATGATAAGATCATTTGACAAAACATCCTTTTTACAGGTTTTGAAAAGCAGACGATATCGGAAGACATTATTGAAGACTTACCACTGTACTTGTAGCAATAGGATAAGGGGGCGAGCAGATATGAGAGCAATAGTGCAGCTGCACCGAGAGAGTTGAAGCACTAGAGAGAAGGGGAGTGTGAGAGTGTGAGAGAGAGCTTAGAAAACTTTAGCTGTCGCGACAGAGCAACAACGGCTAGAGGTGCAAAGAGGAAATGCAAAAAGACAAAAAGAGCAAACACTGGCAGCACAATTAAATATTGAAAATAAAGGGATTAAGATTAAATTAATAAAGCTGCATGCACACGAGAAGTGAACGAAAACGAGAGCACAAGAAAAAAACACGACCGTTCACTTGGAAGAGAGATAGACTTAGTGTTAGCGTCAAAAAGGTGAAGTCTAAATAAAACAAGTAAGAAAGCTACAGTCGAGGGAGCTCGACTGTGATATACCCGCTACCCATAGTAAATAGTTAATATATTTTTGAACATAACGGACAAATGCAAGTGTAATTAATAATCACATTCTTACAAAAATACACACGCGTGTATCTAATAATAATTATTACCATTTATTAAAATTGCTTTTCGAATATCTTATCAGATTCTTATCCGATCACAATCAGGAACTAATAAGAATACTTAGTTAGTCTAATTGGTCAGCCAAATGAGGCATGCTGCAGCAGCCGTTTATGGCCATAAAATTGTTATCTGATCGCAAACAAATTTTCAGGAATCACACAGACTATAGTTCTTAATGTACATACCAAAATTTCCGACTCTAGCTTTAAGATTAGATGATTTGATTTCGTTTTTGATGATTTGCGGGGGCGGAAGTGGGCGTGGTAAAATTTTGAAACAAACTTGATCTGCGTGCAAGCATAACAAATACTGTCAAAAAAAATTAGAGCTCTATCTCTTATAGTCTCTGAGATCTAGTGTTTCATACGGACAGACGGACAGACACACAGACACACAGACGGACATGGCTAGATTGTCTCGGCTGTTGATGCTGATCAAGAATATATATACTTTATAGGGTCGGAGATGCCTCCTTCTACGTGTTACATACATTTCCTGCCGGCACAAAGTTATAATACCCTTCTACCCTATGGGTAGCGGGTATAAAAAGCAATGCAAGTAAAAATAGATATATTTACGAGTAGAAAAGCTTGCTTTGCAAATTTATATTGGTCGGGCCTCTTAAAATAAGACGCACCCTGCTTAGCGTTCTGAATTCTAAATGTAACGCTTGGGCGTAGAGAACGGTGGCACCAGCTAGGACTCGGAGGGGGAAGCTTAATGGTCGATAGAAAGTTAAGAAAAGTTAACAGAGCCAAGTTTTCGCGTTCCACCCGAGGAGTTTCCGCCTTCGGCTTCGGGGGAGCGATCGGCTCGGAATAGATTGAGTGATAAGCGGTTGTTTTTATACCGCTCTGGCCTTGATACCAGCAAGTTGGTCTCGCCGCAAAGGGGGGAGAGGAGAGGTCAAGCAAAACGGACAACCAAAGTAGCGGCTCATTTTCAAGCGCGGGCGGCCCAGCGTCAGTGAAAGCGGAGGAGAAGAACTTACCCGCCCCCTTCCGTAGAAGTGCGGAATAGCGGAAGTCGCGGCCGCTTAGGGTTGCTACATAGCGCCCTCAGTCCACAGTTGATTTTTTTGAGCACCGTTAGGCCAGTGTTATTCACATCTCCGGTCCCTGATCCCGCTTGGGATCCGATTTTACACCACTTGGAGGACAGAAAGGCTGCCGCGAAGAAAGGAGGCGGAAGCCTGTTAATTTGAAGTCGGATTGGCCACCCCGCAGGAGTTTTTAGCCAATCTCAGGCAATGGTGTTTCCCGCGGGCGGACCGCCTCGATATACTGATGCTATTTAATTTTTAGTCAGTGTTAAGGCTGGCGGAAGGTACGAATATGAAGAGGATCGGAAGAGCGTAAATAAATCGGCTAATGAAATATTAAAACCAGCTTTCGAATAGGTCCAAATTTTCGGCATAGATTAGGCATATTTTTCTTGTCCACAGCCATTAATCATCATCCCAATATGGCCGCGGGAAAGCGCTTTCTTTGCTGAATAAAAGACATTGGTGAGTGATGAATATCTGGCTTAATTTGGTTGATCTTGATATGTGGCAAAAAGGCCCGTGATAATTAAAACCTGCCCTAGAGTTTGAATGACTGTAGCGAGAAAAAGAGAGAATGATTAAAGAATTAAAAGAATTACTATATCAACAAAGTAAGGGCCTTAACGAATTTTGCCAAGTAATTAATTAATCCGAAACGATCTTAATCTATCTCCTCTAGATCTAGGAGAAATCTCCCAATAATTTTATTTAATGTAAACTTTGTCATATGCAGCCCAAACTTGTATTTATTTATTTGGAATTAGCCCAATCCATAATTAATGGTTCGCCAAGTTTTATGTATTAGTTATACTTTTAATGGTCTTTGTTAGTGTTAAGGAAATATATTTTACAATGTTCTTATCAGCCTATCGTTTTGCCTTAAGCTTCACCGCCACCAAGAGCGAGCCGTTTAATGTTCATTGTGATTGCCAGTTTATTTGTCGGTATATACGTTATGTTTTGGCTTTGATTTTTCGTCGTAGTACGCGTTTTGAAATTTAAACTTTATGTCTTGGTGGCATAGCCCGGAAGGGAAAGATCCGCCCAATAGCCGACGAGCCCCAGTCGGGACAAGAAGAGTGCACCCTCTGCGGGACTAGAAACATCGGCCACGAATCGTTACATAAATTACTACAGACATATGTAATTAAAAGTAAATAGCTTCAATGCAAACTTTAGACCTATACATAAGTTAGGACAGAAAAGAGCGTGGGAGCCGCAACTTCCAGACGAACAGCGGTAATACATTTTTTGCTAGCTATATGGAATCATCTCCAACATCTGCTACTCGACACTAATGTATATTTTCTAATTTAGTAAAGCATGTTTACGGAACTAAAAGTCATAAAAGTCTCTTCAAAGAAATTGGCAAAGGTTTACAAAATTACAACTTTCACAGCATTTTAAAATTTATTTATTTATTTTCTTAAATATTTTTATTAATAAACGTGTTTTTTATTTATTGAAAAAATAGTGCACTATCAAAAAATTATTCATGCAGACATAAAGCCCGGAAACTTATTACTTACGGAATTTGGCAATGTAAAAATAGCTGATCTTGGTGTATGCAACGAATTTTTCGGAGATGATGCAAAAATAAGTAATGGATCTACTGCTGGAACACCGGCCTTCAGAGCACCAGAAACTTTGATTTTAGGAGAGGTATAATATGAGTTATATATTTTTTATTATTATATTTATATAATTATATGCTTTCATAAAGAACCAATATTGTGGAAGAGCCGCAGATGTCTGGTCGTTAGGTGCAACCCTATATTCTTTGATATTTGGAAATGTACCGTTTTTAGCAGAAACCGTGCCCTTATTATATGACAAAATAAGAAGAGATGCTGTTGTGTTTCCAGAAAATATATATATTTCAGAAAATTTAAGAAGCTGCATAACTCAAATGTTGGACAAAGATGTTAATAGTAGAATATCAATTCCGCAGTTAAAGGTATATTACAAAAAAACAATTAAACAATTAAACAATTAAACAATTAAACAATTAAACAATTAAACAATTAAACAATTAAACAATTAAACAATTAAACAATTAAACAATTAAACAATTAAACAATTAAACAATTAAACAATTAAACAATTAAACAATTAAACAATTAAACAATTAAACAATTAAACAATTAAACAATTAAACAATTAAACAATTAAACAATTAAACAATTAAACAATTAAACAATTAAACAATTAAACAATTAAACAATTAAACAATTAAACAATTAAACAATTAAACAATTAAACAATTAAACAATTAAACAATTAAACAATTAAACAATTAAACAATTAAACAATTAAACAATTAAACAATTAAACAATTAAACAATTAAACAATTAAACAATTAAACAATTAAACAATTAAACAATTAAACAATTAAACAATTAAACAATTAAACAATTAAACAATTAAACAATTAAACAATTAAAA
>VNJN01000910.1:0-26024 GCA_008042485.1 Drosophila mayri | reverse complement strand
ACTCGCATTATATAAGTACTAAGGATTCTGATATGCATTGGGAATTAAGGTGTAAATAATTCCACGATTCCACGAGGACCTGGTACTTCGTTAGCTGGGGATGCGCACTCTTGCTAGGCTCGGGTCTAGCTCGCCGTATGTCGGGGTTCTTTTCAGCCTGGGATAGTACGACGCTACTACATTTAATTTAGTGCGGCTTATTCAAAACAATAAATCATAATCTAAGCTAAACTAGCGAAATAATGTGAGGAAATGAAATTATAAATATACTGTGGATGCACGCCGACTCGCATTATATAAGTACTAAGGATTCTGATATGCATTGGGAATTAAGGTGTAAATAATTCCACGATTCCACGAGGACCTGGTACTTCGTTAGCTGGGGATGCGCACTCTTGCTAGGCTCGGGTCTAGCTCGCCGTATGTCGGGGTTCTTTTCAGCCTGGGATAGTACGACGCTACTACATTTAATTTAGTGCGGCTTATTCAAAACAATAAATCATAATCTAAGCTAAACTAGCGAAATAATGTGAGGAAATGAAATTATAAATATACTGTGGATGCACGCCGACTCGCATTATATAAGTACTAAGGATTCTGATATGCATTGGGAATTAAGGTGTAAATAATTCCACGATTCCACGAGGACCTGGTACTTCGTTAGCTGGGGATGCGCACTCTTGCTAGGCTCGGGTCTAGCTCGCCGTATGTCGGGGTTCTTTTCAGCCTGGGATAGTACGACGCTACTACATTTAATTTAGTGCGGCTTATTCAAAACAATAAATCATAATCTAAGCTAAACTAGCGAAATAATGTGAGGAAATGAAATTATAAATATACTGTGGATGCACGCCGACTCGCATTATATAAGTACTAAGGATTCTGATATGCATTGGGAATTAAGGTGTAAATAATTCCACGATTCCACGAGGACCTGGTACTTCGTTAGCTGGGGATGCGCACTCTTGCTAGGCTCGGGTCTAGCTCGCCGTATGTCGGGGTTCTTTTCAGCCTGGGATAGTACGAGGCTACTACATTTAATTTAGTGCGGCTTATTCAAAACAATAAATCATAATCTAAGCTAAACTAGCGAAATAATGTGAGGAAATGAAATTATAAATATACTGTGGATGCACGCCGACTCGCATTATATAAGTACTAAGGATTCTGATATGCATTGGGAATTAAGGTGTAAATAATTCCACGATTCTTTACCCTTCCTACCGTGACAATGTTGCCAAACTTCCTCATTGTCCCTTGGCCGCGTTCAAATAACCCTACCACATAATAAAGAAAATGTACGACTCAAGTACTCGACAAACCAGTATACTTATATATTCAACATTCATATTTAATAAATCTATATTTCACTGGTAATTCCATTTTTCCAAATTTCCCTTCATTGATTCTCCATTTTAAATTTAAATTGTAAATAACAAATCTTAACCTGTCTTCTATTCTTTTCTATTTATTTCCTAACCCATAGTTTAATTTCCAGTATTTAATATATTAATTAAAAAGGTAGTAATAAGTATTTATATATCAATTAAACAAAGTTAATATAATCATAAAAGAGAGCGAGAATTCAAAAGAGGGGGTAGAGTGGCATTTGATAGAATTTGTTATAATAGGTATTTGTTCTTGTTGTGGTTTTATTTTGTACTCACGACCTTTTTCAAAATGATCACTCCATGCCACGTGCGTAAAGTTGGGCCCAAGTTCACGTCGACGTTAAAGAGCTGTTGGTCAAAATTTATAGAACCCTAAGTTAAACTTCTACCGTATGCCATACTGCAGTTGCTCTGCGAGTGTTTAAAGCATTAATACTTAGGAATATAAAAGAAATACATAATCAAAACAAAGCGAAAGAAAAGATCAGCTTAAACGATCATTGTCAATCGCGATTGGGCTTAGCTATTCTCTAGCTCTTTTCGCTAAAGAAAAGTTCCTATAATTTTAAATGCGAGGTTGGGTCGAAAGGTTTCTGTAAGTGTAAGCTAAGATAAGATGTAAGATAAGCAATAAGATAAGGGTAACGAGACTATTCCTAGGAAGCATTATCTGAAAGTAACTCTCGCTTTCTGCTTTGCATATCTTTCAAATGGTAAATTCTTAATTTCTTTCCCTTCTCATCTTCTAATTCATAATAGTACGAACTACGTCTCTTATAAACTTTGGCTAGAAGAAAAACGGGTGCCAATTTGGTACTAAATTTCTTCATAGCATTGTTTTGCGTAAAGTTTTTAGCATAAACTAAGTCGCCGTTTTTAAAATCTATCTTTCGGGTGCGTAGATTGTATCTGCTCGAATTTTCTTTTTGTACTCTGTCTGGTTTGGATAACCAAGAGTCATCAGCTAATAAGCTAAGACTGCGCAAGAGACTGTAGTCCTTGCCGTTGAGAATCATGTTCTGACCAAAAGGCAGAAAGTACGGCGATGAACCAGTGCTTCGGTGTAAAGACGCTCTTAAATATCCACTAATCGCATCTATGCTTTCATCTCAATTGGTGTGATCCTTCCCTACATAAGCTCTTACAGAGGCTAATACCGATCTATTAAGTCTTTCACTCGCATTAGCCTGCGGAGAATATATGGCTGTAAGTTTTTGCTGTACTCCAAAACTAGTAAGAAAAGCTTAAAAATAACTTGACTTAAACTGACTGCCATTATCAGAAAGTATTATTTCTGGAACGCCAAATGTATGGAATATTTTCTCCTTGAGGTAATCGCATATTTTAGGAGCGGTGGTGAATTTCTTGAGCGGACACAAAAAGAGAAATCCGGTGCTATGATCAACGACGATAAGCAAGCCTATGTAACCCTTTTTCGTGCGAGGATATGGCCCTAACAGGTCAATATAGAGCTTTTAAAATGGCTTATCGGATGTCAAAAGTTTTCCCAGTGGTATTTTAAGAATAGTATTTGGATTTTTGTACTGCGACATACGACACAATCAGATATATAGTTGCGAATTTCCGTGACCATTCCAGGCCTATTTGTTCTGGCCTGGAATGGTTTTCTTTAGTTTTTCCACGGTTTTACTCATACCACCATGAGCCGAACTAGGTGCATCATGAGTCTGAAGGTGTCCAAAGTTTCCAAGGATTTTCTTGATTTAAATCATACGATGCTAACAAAGTTCTTTTATAGATATATCCATCTACGGCTCGTAAATCGGGAAATTTTGACTGATTGTTAGATATCTTCTCTATTAAGTCCAAGTATTCTGCATATTTAAAGTGTGGAGAATCTAAGTCAACTATTGGGCCGTTTTGACAAAATCTGTCAATAGCTGGCTCGTTCTGCCGAGATAAGGTGTCTGCTACGACGTTCTGAGAACCGCTTCGATGTTTTATAGTCAACGTAAACGTTCTTAACTTCATTGACCATCAAGCTAACCTTCCTGATAAGTCTTTCTGCCGCAATGACCATTGAAGGGCTACGTGATCTGTTATGACTAGGAAATCCTGGCCTTCAATTTACGCGCAGAATTTCTTAATTAATTTTTTTTTTAATTTAAATTACAGCGAGACATTCTAATTCGGAAACAGAGCAGTTATGTTGCGCTTTGGACAATTTCTCGGACATATACGAAACTAGAAGTTCTACTCCGTCTCGCTCCTGAGCTGAACTACAACCAATACCAAAGGAGCTGGCGTCGCATAATAAAATAAACTCCTTAGAAAAATCATATGTTATAAGAATTGGTGCAGCAGTGAGGCACGATTTTAAAGTTTCAAAAGCGATCTGTGCTTTTTCGTTCCATTTTAGCGAATTTCCATCCAAAGTTCCGATATCTAACTCAGATACGGCTGGTTTGCTTGTAGTTTTATTTAATAATCTGAACTTTTGCCAAAAGTCGATGCCTAAGCAGACATCTTGTTTCAGGTCGGGTATTATAAATAGTTCGAGATCGTCAATCTTATCTCCATACCTAACAGAGGTAGGAAGTTTTGAAAGCAAAGTATTCTGTTCCGTTCGCAGCGCGAATTACGCCTGAGCATTTTTTTACATTTTTGTGTTTGAAGAAATTCTGACCTTATAATTCTGACCCTCTACAGAAATATCCGTAAAGAGTCTTTGATCAGCACTAAGTATTATAGCGGAAATAAATTCCAGTCGGTCCTGACGTACTTTCTTCCAAAACTCTCTTATCCTTCTAGTAGATCGTTTGGGTTTTAAAAGAGTCACTATACTATCTACATTATTAAATATTTTCTGACGCTGTAAGTTTTTGCTGTACTCCAAAACTAGTAAGAAAAGCTTGAAAATAACTTGACTTAAACTGACTGTCATTATCAGAAAGTATTACTTCTAGAACGCCAAATGTATAGAATATTTTCTCCTTGAGGTAATCGCATATTTTAGGAGCGGAGGTGAATTTCTTGAGCGGACACAAAAAGTGAAATCGGGTGCTATGATCAACGACGATAAGCAAGCCTATGTAACCCTTTTTCGTGCGATGATATGGCCCTAACAGGTCAATATATAGCTTTTACAATGGCCTATCGGATGTCAAAGGTTTTCCCATCGGTGGTTTAAGAATAGTATTTGAATTTTTGTACTACGACATACGACGCAATCAGATGTATAGTTGCGAATTTTCGTGACCATTCCAGGCCAGAACAAATATTTCTTTAGTTTTTCCACAATATTACTCATACCACCATGAGCCGAACTAGGTGCATCATGAGCCTAAAGGTGTCCAAAGTTTCCAAGAATTTTCTTGATTTAAATCATACGATGGTTCTTTTATAGATATATCCATCTGTAAGGATGCACTACGGCCGAGATATGAACTCAGCGGCCCAGAGTCCCTTTCCAGTTAAATTTATAGTTGGAAAACGTCAGAAAATAGAGGGGCCGAGGTTTTGAGGATTTTTAGGATGGGTTTTCTCAACTCCCAACTGCCAGATTAAATTGCCCACGCTGGGCGGGTCAGAAACTACCGGCTCGGGGTCTCCAAACAGCCAATTTCCCCCCTAGAGACTGGAGTCGTGACTCGGGATCACCCAGCAGCCTGCTCCCGCGCCCGCAACCCAGACCTGCAATATGCCCCCTTGACTCGTAATTTTCCAGCGGCGGCGCCCGGGCTAATCCCTGCGGAGCATACTGAAATTGGACAAGACGGCTGGGAAGGGTCCGGCAGCCGCCGCCCGCGTCCACGTCCAGAATTTAACCCAGCAACGTGTCGCTCCTGTCCCCGTCCTGCCAAAATCCGCGCCTGGAATAACCCACGGCAGCTGAGGTGGGGAGGAGGGGGCACGGTGTGGTGTGAGGGTCCGATTTGAGTAGGAAATAAATAATGTTACTTTTCGTGTGTTCATTCTGTTATTTTATTTCATATGTGTTTGCCTGTGCTATTTTCCTACCCCTTTGCCTGTGTCATCTGCTCCCTTGTGTTTACACCATGTTTTATTTTTATCTCACACTTCTAGAATCGCTTCTGGCCTAATTACGAGTGATCTTTTTTCCTCATTCCAGCCGTCGCGTGGCCTAATTCTGCCCGCTCCTTTACCGGCTGCGCTGCCACGATCGATGGCGCGTGCGGTTCCGCATTCCATACGTTCTTTGCCTAACGAGCTTTCTGTCTCGTTCCCTCTTTTGGGCTGCAGGTGGTCCATGCAAATTCCGTTTTTGCATTCCACCGCTCTGTCAGCGCCTGCGCCGCGGGTCTCTGCCCGGATCGCGCTCTCCGGCCTCCTCTGCCGATCGCTGATTGGCGGATCTCGTGTTCCAGCCACTGCGTCATTATTTCCTCTCGTTCCTTGAGGATGTTGCTAACGGTGCGGGCTATGTTGCCCGTGACGTCAGGCCTGGTATGGCCGAGGTGTGGGCCCGGTCCTATGATTCCCTGACGCCTAATAGCCCTAGCTAATATGTACACACTTATTCCACTCTTATACCTAACCTTAGCCTACTATTTACATTATGTTTTTGACTTCATATTTACATCGTGTTATTTACATATTTTTTATTCGTGGCGGCGGCCACCCTGTGACCGTCGTCACACATCTATTACTCGTAAATCGGGAAATTTTGATTGGTTGTTAGATATCTTATCTATTAAGTCCAAGTATTCAGCATATTTAAAGTGTGGAGAATCTAAGTCAGCTATTGGGCCGTTTTGACAAAATGTGTCAATAGCTGGCTCGTTCTGAAGAGATAAGGTGTCTGCTACGACGTTCTGAGAACCGCTTCGATGTTTTATAGTAAACGTAAACGTTCTTAACTTCATTGACCATCAAGCTAACCTTCCTGATAAGTCTTTCTGCCGCAATGACCATTGAAGGGCTACGTGATCTGTTATGACTAGGAAATCCTGGCCTTCAATTTACGCGCAGAATTTCTTAATTAATTTTTTTTTTAATTTAAATTACAGCGAGACATTCTAATTCGGAAACAGAGCAGTTATGTTGCGCTTTGGACAATTTCTCGGACATATACGAAACTAGAAGTTCTACTCCGTCTCGCTCCTGAGCTGAACTACAACCAATACCAAAGGAGCTGGCGTCGCATAATAAAATAAACTCCTTAGAAAAATCATATGTTATAAGAATTGGTGCAGCAGTGAGGCACGATTTTAAAGTTTCAAAAGCGATCTGTGCTTTTTCGTTCCATTTTAGCGAATTTCCATCCAAAGTTCCGATATCTAACTCAGATACGGCTGGTTTGCTTGTAGTTTTATTTAATAATCTGAACTTTTGCCAAAAGTCGATGCCTAAGCAGACATCTTGTTTCAGGTCGGGTATTATAAATAGTTCGAGATCGTCAATCTTATCTCCATACCTAACAGAGGTAGGAAGTTTTGAAAGCAAAGTATTCTGTTCCGTTCGCAGCGCGAATTACGCCTGAGCATTTTTTACATTTTTGTGTTTGAAGAAATTCTGAGCAGCGGACCCGCCTATGCAGCTTATAGTTGCCCCAGAGTCTAAGAAAGCCTTATAATTCTGGCCCTCTATAGAAATATCCGTAAAGAGTCTTTGATCAGCACTAAGTATTATGGCGGAAATAAATTCCAGTCGTTCCTGACGTACTTCCTTCCAAAACTCTCTTATTCTTCTAGTAGATGGTTTGGGTTTTAAAAGAGTCCCTATACTATCTACATTATTAAATATTTCCTGACGCTTATGAATGTAATTTTGTATCCTTTTATGCAAAGGAATGAAAGAATAATGAATTTCAGGCTGACTTGAAATTTCGGTCTCCTGAAGCTCATGTATTGGGTTTAAACCTTGGGTTTTACGGATGTATCTCCTTGTTGCTCAGAGAAATATCCTTTTGTCGGTTTCCCGGATTACAGTTTGGAAAAGTCGGTTTATATTTGTCTTTGAGTCCAGAACCGTAACAATATATAATTCTTTTTGCCATGCAATCGTCGAATCTGTGACCTAGCTTGTCACAATTCCAACAAGTTTGTATTTTTTGGCGTTGAATTTGATTAACCTCCTTATCTACTCTTACTGAAACTTTTTCCTTGTCCTCGTTGGTTAACTCTGTATCGTATGAGCGGAAAGGTTTTGGCTTGAATGTTCGCAGATTGTTATAAAACTGCGCATGCCTACGCACTTCGTGTCGGAGTTGTGCTCTATTTAAGATTTTAAGATGCAGCAACTCGTGATGTAGACTCGGTTTCGCGTTCCTAACTACTAATTCAACTAATTGTGTTTCGGACACTCCGTTTTAAAGTCTATCAATCAATCGTTCCATATTTTCCTGGAAATCTTAAAAGGCTTCGTTTTCACCTTGGTTGCGCTTTCGGATTTCCTCCCAGATATCATAGTCTTTCTCTATATCTTCGAATCTTTTCCTAAATTCGCTGCAAAATGTGTTCCAATCGAAATTCGGATTGTTTCGATGAAACTTCCAATACCAATCGCTTGCTTTTCCTGGGAACAAAAGGTTCAAATGGTCACATAAAAGTCTATAATCATTGCTCAGATTTTGTTTGGTAAGTGAACATATCCTGTAAATAAATTCATCCATTCTGATGCTTGTTTTACTGTCATCAAACTTTAATCTCTTTTTTTTTGAATTATTCCTGATACTTTTTCTGGTCTAACATATGAGCTTGTATTGCTCCGGTTTACGCCTCTTTCTTCTACGTTGTTACAGCCCTGGTTCTGAGAGTAAGGGTTAAGATCAGAATCGTTCCTACTGAGATCCCTATTTGACTGTATATTGCCAGGTGTTGCATT
This sequence comes from Drosophila mayri, assembly GCA_008042485.1. Classification (NCBI taxonomy): domain Eukaryota; kingdom Metazoa; phylum Arthropoda; class Insecta; order Diptera; family Drosophilidae; genus Drosophila; species Drosophila mayri. The sequence goes on along the minus strand of VNJN01000910.1, from coordinate 17,826 downwards.
CGTGTGTGTGGATTGAGGTAATTGTAAGTTGTCTAATTGACTTTTAATATATGTCTCTGTAGTCTTCCCTAAGTAAGAGGTAAGTTGATCCATAAGTTGGGCCTGTTGTTGGCTAACTGTGAACTGTATATAATTCATCAGCTCTGGTTGAGTGCTAACTGCCATATTGGAAGTGGTTGAAGGTTCTGATAAGAGCCTATCCAAATTTCCTCTGTAAGTATTTCTGGTTGACATACCCCGTCTAGGTGGTGTACCTCGGACTCTGGCTGTTCAGGTATTTCTTCTTGATTGACTATTGTCATCTTGATATTCGCTTACGCTGCATGTTCCCGCCGCTGCGGCATTTAATTCAGCAAGTAAAGTATTGTTAGAATAAGATAAATTCGATATGTTGCAATCCGCATTGCAAGTGGGATAAGATCGTGTACTTTTTAAATGATTATTAATACACCGTTTGTGAAATGTGTGCTTGCAAGGTGCTGTTGCAGACAGAACTGCTTCAGTAAAGTTTTTTCTACATATAGTACAGCTGCTTTCGGGGCCTTTTGCTACTTCAACTACATTATCCGAACTATGTTTAGCTGCCATCTTATTATGTTATTATAATATTTTTAAATGTTTGGTTTGTCTTTCCTTATGTCGGCCACTTCTATCAGAATTCTTAGTTGTATCTATCTTTGATTGTGGATTGTAGCTGGTCTATTGCCTCATGCTCGTGTTTTCTTGAAAATCGGACAGTATACGGGCTTTTAAAAGTGTAAGTATTCCTGTATTCCTGAAAAATCAATTTGTAAACAAGGTTGAGTTCAAAAAAACGTATGGTGATTAGCTTCTGTGGATTTAAAAACAGCTGCCTTTGGTCGATCAACTCTCTTCTAAATTGAATCGCATGCTCCTAAATTGTACTATCTCTTTCAACTCGATGCTCTCAATCCGATATGTTAATTTATTGAAATAAGTTTTATTGTGTCTTAATTGTGAATGGATCAGTCTAGAGCTTCGTGTGCTATAACAAGTTAACAACCTGTCGATTTCCACGGCTGGGCGCCAAAATGTGTAGTGTACGTAGTTTGAAGGGAGTTTCTATTTGGCCTTTTTATAGTGGGTGGTAGTTAAAACAAAAGAGGACGTGGTACTTCGTTAGCTGGGGATGCACACTCTTGCTAGGCTCGGGTCTAGCTCGCCGTATGTCGGGGTTTTTTTTAAGCCAGTGATAGTACGACGCTACTACATTTAATTTAGTGCGGCTTATTCAAAACAATAAATCATAATCTAAGCTAAACTAGCGAAATAATGTGAGGAAATGAAATTATAAATATACTGTGGATGCACGCCGACTCGCATTATATAAGTACTAAGGATTCTGATATGCATTGGGAATTAAGGTGTAAATAATTCCACGATTCTTTACCCTTCCTACCGTGACAATGTTGCCAAACTTCCTCATTGTCCCTTGGCCGCGTTCAAATAACCCTACCACATAATAAAGAAAATGTACGACTCAAGTACTCGACAAACCAGTATACTCATTTATTCAACATTCATATTTAATCAATCTATATTTGACTCGTAATTCCATTTTTCCTATTTTATTTTCGTTGATTCTTCATTTTAATTTTAAATTGTAAGTAACAAATTTTAACCTATCTTCTATTCCTTACTAATTATTCCCTACCCATGGCTTACTTTCTAGTATTTAATATATTTAATAGAAAAGTAGTAATAAGTATTTATATATCAATTAATGAAAGTTAATATAATCATGAAAGAGAGCAAGAATTCAAAAGGAGAGGTGCAGTGGCATTTGGGTGGAATTTTATAATACGTATTCGTTTTTGTTGTGGTTTTATTTTGTACTCACGACCTTTTTCAAAATGATCACTCCATGCTACGTGCGTAAAGTTGGGCCCAAGTTCACGTCGACGTTGAAGAGCTGTTGGTCAAAATTTATAGAACCCTAAGTTAAACTTCTACCGTATGCCATACTCTAGTTGCTCTGCGAGTGTTTAAATCATCAATACTTAGGAATATAAAAGAAATACATAATCAAAACAAAACGAAAGAAAAGATCAGCTCAAACGATCATTATCAATCGCGATTGGGCTTAGCTATTCTCTAGCTCTTTTCGCTAAAGAAAAGTTCCTATAATTTTAAATGCGAGGTTGGGTCGAAAGGTTTCTGTCAGTGTAAGTTTAGCTGGTCACTACACTTAACAACAAAACAAAACAGCGATTGGCTAAACTAAAGAAAGACAGAGAACCGAAAATACAAGTCGAAGCTGACGATGGTATTTTTAGAAAGGAAAATAGGAGAAATAAACTAACGCCTAGATTCTCCCTACATTAAGTCAGAGCTGACAAGGGGATCACACTACTAACCACCAGACAACAGAAACTACACAAACAAAAATTAAGAAAGATAATTCGAAAAAATAAAAAATAAAAATAAAAAAATAACACTTAGCATACCCAATTCATTCCAGAACAACCCATTCCGCCGCACAGTCCTTCTCTTTGGAAAGACTCAAAGACTCATTCCTTGCACTCATCCATCTGGGAAACGCTCATATAACACAAAACAACAAAATCTTAACCCATAGTCGACGGCCAGGACTTTAAAGTATGCCAATTTCAGGTATTTTAGACAATAACGACGGCAAAAACATCATCGCAGAAATCAAGTCCTTGAGGGACACTTCCAACTTCTTAAAGTTAGAGCAGGAAAAACAAGAAAATTTTGACAAACATGTTATCACTAGGTTCAGCAATATTACAGACCATATTAATAGGGAACAAACAAAACTACAATCCTTTTCGTTGAATCCAAAATGCTATTTTCAAAGAGCTTCAGGAAGATAAGGAGAACATCTATAGCTTTTACTACATTAACCGAATAAACTATAATATCGACACTCTGACGGAACACTCTGAGAGCCTTTTAGCCAGCAAGTTAGGATTAATCCAAAAGTTTTTGTTTAACGAACATCAAAAAGACACTATAAGGAATATGCTAATCACACAAAATATAAATATACAACTAGATGAACACATTTATAACATTCTTACACCATCATGTTAAACCTTCAACAACAAGTTACTATTTAATTTTAAGATACCAATTTTTAATACACAATTCTACAAGTTCACCCACATAATACCCTTACCCCTAAACAATTCACACTTCATCATCCTCCTGAATTCTTGGCCCACGACGACAACACTCTACACGAATTTCGCGACAGCTGCATCAAAATAGAACAAGAATTCTTCTGCCCAGAAATTCACGCAGAAGCGGCAACACAGAACAACATTTTGGATATCTTCAACAATGTTAAAGAAACGAAATGCGATGTAAGAGATGCCGGGCACGAAACGGACATCTTCGAAGTGGAAAAAGGATCATTTTCAATGAAAAGAATCTTACCCTTAAGTCAACATGCTCCAGTGAAACCTATCTAAACCGCTCATTTATAATACGATACAAAAACTGCACCGTGTGGATAAACGACATGGAATACAGCGATAAGGAATTAGTAGAACATGACCACTTCACATTCATACTTCCACCAGTCGTCAAAATGACAAAAAACCAACCGATAAAACCATTATCACTCGAAAAACTAGAAGAAACCTAGAAGCCATATAAATTGCTGGAAGGATCACCAACATGAACGTCACAACACACTATAAATTCACAGCTATATATTCAGCAATATTATTGATCCTTGTCCTTATTGCCTTCCTTCGACTATGCCACAAACCAAAGACCATCTTCCTTCCACACCCCTCGACTGCTCCTATCTTTGTGGAGCCAGCCATTCCTCCATTGTGGCCCTCTCTCCAATCTAGGGGGGGGGGGGGGGGGGNGGGGGGGGGGGGGGGGGGAGGAGTTACCGCACTCATTGTTGCGGACACACCACCGCCCCTCAAACCCAAGAACCCATCAACTCATCAACCCACACATGTGGGTACATAAACGCTGAGTTTGGAAAACAGCGGAAGCGAAGCCAATCGCTGAACCGGCAAAGCGAAGCGAAACGAACGACCAAGCAGATTCTCGCTCCCAACTCCAATCTGCTAACCATGCAGTTTCCCCATTTCATTCCATTCATTCTCTTATATTCATATTTTATTTCATAAGTCACTTCAGAGTTTATATCAGATTCATTATAAAGATTCATTATAATTTTGACCAGACAAGAGGAAGGTTCGTATTATTCGAAACCAGGGAAATTACCAAGGACACCGCAGACACCCACTGGACTGGACACAGTATATTCATACTTACTGTGATTCGGGCGGCGGCTGCGGGAGCATTCCCAGCCGCCTGTCCAGCCTCAGGCTGCGCCGCAGGGACTAGCTCAGCTAACCCATCACGGCGGCATATTTTGGGAGGGCGAGAGACCGCCGCTGGGACACGACGGTGGCGCCGCCGGAATGCGTCGTGGTTTTAGGTTTGGGTTGCGGGCGCGGGAGCGGGCTGCTGGGTTGACACCGGGCCTCGGCCCCAGTCTCTAGTGGAGGGTTCGGCCGCTGGGAAATTCCCGGGTCGGTAGCGCTATCCCGCCCAGCGTGGACAATTGGAATCTGCAGTTCTCTGATCTTGGACATATTGGCCCACGTATTGCGGACCGCTTACGGGATCACGCCGGATTGGATTGGACGTGCCCGAGCTGCCTACATATCAAATCCGATATGAGAACTTTTATGCGGCAAACTCATCTTCAGTTTCAGTCCCTTTCGGCTGGATTCAGGAAACTCTCAAGTCGCTTCCATACGGCAGGGTCCCACTTAAAAAATCTGAAATTGCTAAGTTCTTCGCCTAATAACAACCTGTGTACTCTGCCTAGTGCTTCTTTGCAAGTTCCAGACCCTGCGATTCCCCTTATGCAGTTGAGCCCTCGAACCAGTAATATCACATCGGCTGTGACCGATGTCTACTGCGGTGCTGCCTCATCTGAGCCAACTCAAAGTGCGGCTCTGGACTCTCTACTCACTGACGTCACTGCACCCTCAACTCAACAGCCTGTCTATGCTGACCTGGCTTCCACGTCGCGTGCTGCCGCCGTTAATGTATTGGTGGCGGATAACAACAGAGACGCTCATATTGAAATACCGGCGGTGTCAATCTAATCGTCTCCTATCTCCTCGCCCGGACCACAACGTTCTACAATCTTTGAAGTTGCTCAGCGAAAACCTTCACCATTGGCCGCCGTCGCTCCTAGAAAGTTCGTCTTTGTTTCCCGCCTAAGCCCTGGTGCCTCTGAAAATGTTGTTAAGTCCCATCTGAGCAGCAAGTTGAATGTATCTGGTACCGAATTTACCGTATCGAAGTTTAATTTTAAACAGAGACCTGATATATCTTCGTTTAAAATTGCACTTTCTGACGGTCTTTTGGATAGGGTTCTGGATCCTTCCGTACGTCCTGAACATGCCATAGTTCATGAATTTATACACAAAATTGATCCTCGGGCTCGTGCGCCTTAGTCCCCCTTAGCTTTGCCTTCAAAAAACTGATTGATTCGTTTTCCATCTACTATCAAAACGTTCGTAGTTTACTGGGGAAACTTAGTAAATTACACGTTAATAGTGTCTCTTTCGATGCTGACGTAATTGCTTTTACAGAAACGTGGCTTAACTCCTGTCTGTGACTCTGAACTCTTTACTGGCAACTACGTTGTCTACAGGAACGACCGTCCATCGTGCATCGACGGCGGTGTTCTTATCGCTGTCAAAACCACCCTTGAGTCAAATTGGGCTTCGATAAATGATCTTGACTGCATTTTGGAGTTTGTTGCTCTTCGCATTCAAGTCTTTGACTACGTTGTCCATGTTTCATGCTCGCACATCCCACCTAGGTCTGACTTCAACATTTTCAATCAGCACCTGACTTTAATTCAGAACATCCACTCGACGGTGAGGGCTAACGACCACCTTATAGTTTTTGGGGACTTTAATCTCCCTCTCATAACCTGGATACCCTCTCTCTAATGTTCTCATTCCCTCTGTCCCTCATGACTTCAATTAAACTGTGTCAAGAATAGTTGTGACAAAATCTTAGACCTCATTTTTGTTTCTGACTTCGCCAATGCTTCTGTCTCTCGTAATGAGCCACTCTTCCCCGGAGATGTTTACCACCCTACCTTAGATATAATTCTTGAAACCTCGGCTTCTTTATTGCCTTGTGCTGCTGCAGAGCCAGTAACGCTTCACTGCTTCCGCTCAGCCAACTTCACTGACATGAATGCATATTTATCTTTAATTGACTGGACCTTTTTGGATAATACTTATGATCCCCTTAACTTGATTAAACACTTCTATGACATTTTACATTCTTGTTTTGATTTGTTTGTCCCATAAACTCCTGGTTTACACGTCGTCTTTCGTATTTAAAAAAAGTTAAATCCAGACTTTTTAAAAAATTCCGTCGAACTGGACTACAAGCCGACCATGCCAGGTATTTGGTAGCTCGCTCTGACTTCTTGACTAATAACACAGAATGCTACAAGGACCACTTGAATCGATGTAGAAGTTAATTTCAGACGAATCCGAAGCAATTTTATGCTTTCGTTAATTTAAAGCGTAAATCGCAGCTTTTCCCTTTCCGTCTTTATCTTAAATCTGAGTCTGCTTCCTCTGATCTTAATATTGCTAACTTATTCGAAAAATTTTTCCAGTCTGCGTATTCGTCTACCTGTCTCGATTCTACATCCTTGTACAAATACTCTTTTCCACATTCCAACAGCATTTTTATGCCCACTATAAGTGAGGACGATGTTCTTCGGAACCTGACATCCCTCAAGCCATCCTTTTCTTCGGGTCCCAATTTTGTGCCTAGTTGCGTTTTGAGAAATTGTGCCAATGCGTTTCTGACAATTGGAAAGAATCATTCATAATTACCCTTCATAAAAAAGGAAACAAGTCTAATATTGAGAATTATAGAGGCATTGCTAAAGTTAGTGCGATTCCCAAGCTCTTCGAACTCTTAATTACTGGTCAACTATAACACCGATGTAGTTCACTTATGTCCTTTTCACAGCATGGTTTCATGAAAGAGAGATCTACCACAACAAACCTTCTAGAGTTCTGTGCTGTTAGTAGAAATTCTTTTAAAGACAATAACCAGACAGACGTTATCTTCACTGATTTTAGCAAAGCGTTTGATTCAGTAAATCACCAGTTACTACTGAAAAACTCTCTTTATTAGGCTTCCCTCCTTTGTTGTCCTGCTGGATTGCAACATATCTATCTAACCGCACTCAGAGAGTTGCTTTTAATGATGTGTTTCCCGATAGTGTGCACGTTTCTTCTGGCGTTCCGCAAGGGAACCATCTCGGACCTCTTCTTTTTGTTCTTTTTATAAACGAATGTTTTTGCTTATTCCCAGGTGATGATGTACGCCGATGCTTTAAAATTAACAACAACTCAAAATGCCAATTCATGTCTTTCTATCGGAAAAACTGCATTCTCGCCAACTACTCTCTAGGGACGGGCGTTCTTAAACGCATCCATTCATTTATCATTCATGGATAGACTGCGGCTTTTAGGCCTGCCCTCGATGAAGGACCGTCGGACCTGCCATGGAGTGATGATGTTCATGCACAAACTTATACACGGTCATATCACTTCTACTTACCTCCTCAATCTCGTTAGGCTCTCGGTCCCTAGAAGCCCTCCCATGGGTCTTTTCGTGTTTTATGTTCTTTATGCAATGAATTTTATTACTTGTTACATGTTGAGATGTCCTTAGATCATAACACAAACTCTGTATTACGACACCTATCCTTACCTCTGCCCACCTGATGTGAGTCGAAGCACATCCTTAAAAAACACTCTCTTCCTCGGCCAGAGGTAAGGGTAGGGACTTTATATAGCAGTTATTTGCTATTTTCTGAATAAATAAAAAATAAATATGGTAACAACTTTACCAAACTTAAGAGTGGATATATTTTTTTTAATATTTACGTTAAAGAGATGTACTTTTCTAAATTAAAAGGTAATATTTATTTAAATACGAGAGAAATAAGTTAAATTGAGAGTAAGTATGGGAATTATTAATGTGGGGAATATTTTTCTTGTCTCTCAAAACATTCAAAATCATTTTTTTTTTTTTTTTGGTTTAGGGATACATTTTATATTTTAAATGTTTGTCGTTCAAAGAGTTGACTATTTTCGTTTTTTAGTACCCGTCCCCTGAAGTACCACAGATATATTAATACACCAAGTTTATCAAAATGAAAAAATGGTTACAAGGTTGATTTATGATGCAAATTTATCAATCCATTATCAGAAAATAATTTTAAAGTGAAATTACTGATTCATTAACACCACCGCTGTGTATGTTGATGAATTACTGCTAAATGGTACAGCAGGGCTCACATTTGAAATTCACACACAATATTACCTCAATGGCTTCATGTAAATATAACTCTTGAGTCATCAAAGTTTGCCACATTTCATTCATCGCATCTTCAAATTGCACATTTAACTTATCGACGGCATCAGATAGTTTCAAATTTTCTGGGGTGTCGTCATCATCACCGTGCATGGAATTTATTTCTAACTGTCGCAAAATAACGCTAGTCTCTTCGAAAATGCGCTCTTTGAATTGTAAAAAATCTTCTATTTCTCTTTGTCCCATTATAAAAAGTTCTTCTTGGCCCTCCTGAAGATTGTTCATAAAATCTCGAATTTCTTCATCCCGCTCAACAAATCTTTCTAAACCGAGTTTATAAATTTCTTGAGTTAGCTCAAATACGTCTTTGTCATATTCATCGGCCAGTTCTTGAGCTTGTGAACCAACAAGCATTAATACACGCCCATCTTCATCACCATCCCAAAGGGATTGAAAAAGTTGATGGCCATCTAAATGTTCGACAAAGCTTAAAGCAAGGCGCTTTGCTTCCGATTGATTTCTCTCTTGTAATTCTCGTGATTGTATCTCCTTTTCTTGCTTGTCTTCAATTTCACGTAATTCTCGACTGTAAAAATGAAGTATTTTTAGTAAAAGAAGAAAATAAAACAGGCAGAAAAATGTATGTTCTAATATAATGTTTTTCCATTATTTGTTGAAAATTAAATTTAAAAAAATCTTAAAAATAAAGCGAACTTCGGTTCGCCAAAGTTTTTATACCCTAGAAGATTGCAATTTTGCTTTATAATTAAAAACGAAATTCTGCCAAAATAATAAGTGGGAAAGTCTTTATGTTTCTTTAAATCTTTATCTATATTGTAAGGATGCTTTTCACGGCTGGGATATATACTCGTGGGCTCCAGGATCCTGTACAGAAACATTTATATGTTTACAGGGACAGGCAGGTCCGTCGGCCTGGGCCGAATTAAGGCAAAGAGAGGGGAAGAAAGGCGGAGTTGTGGCGAATTGCAGTTCGGAACTGATTTGGGGGCAGGCGCGATCGCGAGACCGGGGAGCAACGCTAGCGTCGGGCGAGGATGGCTTTCAGCCGACGTGTCCCGAGGCCCGGGAACAGCGAAGATGGATGAGGAGTGGGAGGGAGTGTGTGGGTGGTAAAATGAAGGAAACCTTGGTTATTTACTTCATATACGTGCGTCGTTTATTTATTTTGTCGTTAACTAGTTTTCTTACTCTAATTCCCTATGCTAGCCTCGTCCCCCCGGCTCCCCGGGGGAAGTGGGATGCCGAAGCGGCTGAGTATACACTCGCGAAACGCCCGCTCGAGATATGGCACCGTGGTTCGTCGCAAAGGTACCACCTCGATCCATTTGCTGAACGAATCCAGAAACACGAGTGATACCGTATTTCCTTGCTTGGATCGTGGCAGGGGTCCGTCAAAGTCAGCGCGGAGAACTTGGAAAGGTTCGTCAACCTAGGGTGTGAACATCTTTCCCGCGGCCTTTTCCTGGCTGATCTTGAAGCGCTGGCAACTCAGGCATCGCCGCACGCCGCCCGGAATAATCCGAGCCAGTAGTACTTCTGGGTCACTCGGGTGCATGTTTTCCGTTCGCCTAAGTGTCCAGCTGTCGCATGGCATTCTTGGAGTTGCCTCCTGCGGGAATCGGCTCCGACGCAGAGTTTCCAGGGCGTGTTGTCTTCTTCCGCCGGTCGCAGGCTTATACGACGGTATAGCTGCCCGTTCTCCTCATGGTAATCTGGATACTTGGCCGGATCCTGCTGAATCTGGCGGAGCATCTTGGTGATTCATTGTCAGGCATGGCTAGAGGCTGGCGCGACAGTGCGTCGATGTCCAGGTTCTGTGTCCCACGTCGGTAGGTAATATCATACTGGAACTGCTGCAACTCTAATGCCCACCGAGCGATCCTGCCCGTGGGATTTTCAATGGAGTTGAGCCACTAAAGCGAGTGATGGTCTGTCACCATCTCGAAGCGATACCTTTCCAAATAGCATCGCATCTTGAGGATCCTTTTCCGTCACGGAATAGTTCCGCTCGGCGGTGGACAGCCGGCGGCTGGCTATGGTTTGGGTGAGTACTGCCCCTAGTCCATAGTCACTGGAGGGTAAACTTCGCGGCAAAGTCGGGACAAGATCGGGGCTTGTGTGAGAAGTTCCTTTCGGTCCTGGAATGCCTGCTCCAGTTTTTGTGCCCACTCCCACTTTCTGCCCTTCTTAAGAAGGGAAGTTATGGGCTCCACTACGTTGGCGAAATTTGGTCCAAAGCGTCGGTACCACGACGTAATGCCCAAGCCTCGACGAAGCTCCTTCAGGTTCGTCGGTGCAGTCAGTTTCCGTATGGCGGAAATCTTTTCGGTGTCGGTATGAATCCCGGCTTTGTTGATCACGTGTTCGAGAGACGAGAGGCTCCTTTGGAAAAATTTTCATTTTTCCTTGTTCAAGCGGAGATTTGCCTCCCTCAGCCGTCGATATACTTCGCGTCGGGGCCGATGACGGTGTAGAGGGCGCGTTGGAAGGTTGCCGGGGCCGAGTATAGGCCGAAAGGCCTCACCCTTCAGTGAAATAGATCACGGCCGGTTGGTTGGCCTTATTTAATATTCAATATTCAATATTGGTAAAAGTAGCGGAGTGCTGCTTCGACGGGCTTATCGTAAGTAATTTTATATTGTTCTTTTATTTTAAAGTAAGGCTAGGTTAAATCGCTGCGCTGCCCGGAGAAGGCGGCAAAGCGACGGCTTATGTATATGCTTATGTGTATAGGCTATGCGTTCCTAGGCGGACGCGCGAGGGTATATGCTCACGCGGTCAGCTCATGTTACAAATGTGCATGCGCTAGCTCTTTCATATGCCGGCTTGAGTTTTATGACCGGGAAATTTGAGATATGTTTACATTGCAACAATTAGTTACAGTACGCATTCTTTAAGTATTGATAATACAGTGACCATTCAATATGTGTATATAACATCTCTCTCCTTTTGAAAAATAACGTTATAACATGGAGTTATTTTAAAATCGATTAAATGTATTAATTTTTGTATTTACTTAAGAAAATGAAATTATTAAAAGAAATATCTGTATTGAAATTATGTTTGTCTATTTATTTCTATGCAAGGCCATGCTAAATACAATTATGAAATAAACATTTCATTTTATTAATTTTTGTATTTACTTAAGAAAATTAAATTATTTAAAGAAATATATGTATTATAATTATGGTTGTCTATTTATTTCATGCAAGGCCATGCTAAATACAATTATGAAATAAACATTTTTAATCTATCCTTATGAACTGTTTGTTTTTAATTTTTATCGTTAGATATTATAATGTTATCTCTATCTTCTATTTTAATTACTTTATACGGACCAATGTATCTATAATCCAACTTATGGCCTGTTTCGCTTCTTAGCAAAACTTTATCTCCTACAAATATATCTAAATTTTTTATTTATTATCATATAATGCTTTATTTCTATACTTATTTTCTTCTAACATTACTCTAGCTCTTTTATATGCTACTTCGAGTCCATATTTACTTTCTTTAGCAAAGTCATGTATATTATATTAACTTGTATGTTATCTACCCTATTAAATTCTTCTATTCTATATAAATTCTACCCTATTAAATAGCTTGTTTTACCAAATACTAATTCATATGGACTGTAAAGAGCAATGTAAAGTCTTTCCTCCAACTCTGGTCCCGTTCCAATCAGACATAAGATTATTTGAGTTTTTGATATTTTGAGTTCTTTATTAATTTTATTTTCTTCCAATTCATAAGATTTTTGGAGCAACCATTGTCGCTTCTAAGTCACATTTGATTCTCTTCTTATTGATATATGCTTAAGACTCAGGAAGTCTAATTCTTATAGCTGCGCTGCCAACAGCGGCAGCGGAGAGACGATTATATAATATTCTGAAATACAAAGCTATGCTGGCTTAAGCTGAGCCGGAGGTACATACACTTATACGTATACATTGGTCCGCTCGTGTTGCAATTATGCTGACACTTGCATTCCTCGTGTGAGGGCCAATGTATAAGTTGGGCGATTCATATTTCGTCTGGAGGTTTATTGGAGGTAATATTTTATATAAGAAATTTTTGTTTTTTTTTTTTTTGCTTTTTTATCACTATCTCCTATTTGTTCTACCTTATAAGGACCTGTATATTGAAAATCTAGCTTCATTTTTCAATAAAACCTGGTCTCCTATTTTTAATTCAAAATCTAAACTAGTTTTGTCGTACCTATATTTTTGTTTTTGTTTATTATCGTCTAATTATTCCAGCTCGCTTATATGCCTATTCTAATCTAAATTTTGATTCCTTAGCATAATCTTCTATGTTATAAAGGGGTTCTATTCTATCTATGCTATTGAAGTGTTTTGGCAAATTTGCAATTTTACCAAAAACTAGCTCGTATGGACAGTAATTGTGTGCCATAGAGGAGGTTGTGTTAAAGCAATATACGAAGTATTGTATCCATGTATCCCAATCAGTTTTGTCTACTGAGATGTAGGAACGGATGAACTCATTAAATGTTCTGTGGCTTCGCTCCACGGTGGTGGTGTGCAGTTGAAGTTATGTTTTTAATATTTAAATATTTACATAGATCTTTCATGATTCAATTTTTGTATTCTGTTCCCCTGTCCGTAATGAACGTCTTCATTGGACCGTACTTCAGAATGAAATTTTCAAAAATATCTTTAGCTACTGTGTTTGCACTTTTATTTGGTATTGGTATTGCTACCAAATACTTTGTCAAATCGCATATTAATGTTATTGCGTATTCATTTCCATTTTCCGATTTCGGTAGTGGACCAATTGTATCCACAATTACCCTGTCGAAAGCTTTTTCTGGAGTTTCTGTTATAGAAAGTGGGGTCTTTGTATGTTTAGTCGTTTTAGACTTTTGGCATTTAGGACATTTTCTTGTGTACTCTTTTATGTCTTTGGACATTTTTTTCCAGGAGTAGTGTCTCTGGACCTTGGCCAAGGTTTTAGTAATGCCAGTGTGACCTCCTTGTATTGGATCATTATGATATGTAGACAGTATAGCTTCTCTTTCATTTTTCGCATTTATTACGGTCACCGGGTTGAGTAGCGCTACTCTTAATGATTTTAGTATTTTATTGCCCATTATTTTAAAAGTATAAATTGAAACGAGTTCAAAGATATATTCCCACGGTACCACTTTGAGTTGGCTGATCTTATTAATACCGACCTGCTTTTCAAGCCTTTGGAAGAATTGACCTAAGTCAAGGGTTCCATTAGTATACAAATCGCTATCATCATAACTTGCTGTAATTTTCTTTCCGTGTTTGAATAAACACATCTTATTATTTACATGCAAGGTCACTACTTTACGTACTTCACATTATAAATGACTTCATATACGTTGGGCTTTGAAGCTTTCTCATCAGATTGCCTAGGCAATTCTGTTTCTTTTTCTACTGCGCAGGATTTCTGTCTATTTTAATATCTCGTCGAGACTTTCATAATTTTTCCAGTGATATTTTGTAGCTCTTTTATTGTTATTCTTGACAATGCGTCCGTTACGTGATTGTCTTTTCCCTTTAAATACTCGACTGTAAGGTCGTATTCTACTAATTCGAGCCTCATACGCGTAAGTTTTGAATTTGGGATGACCATTGAAAATAGATATACTAAAGGTCTGTGATTTGTTTTGACTACAAAATGTTTCCCATAAACATATGGTCGAAAATGTAGTATTGACCAATGAATTTCAGCTAATTCCTGCTCAGTAGTACACTTATTACTTTCTCCTTTAGTAAACGCTCTCGATGCGTATGCAATTGGAAGTTGAAGTCCATTATGGTTTTCAGTTAAAACCGATCCACACGCTTGCTTGCTCGCATCTGTTATTATGCAACATTCTTTAGTAAAATCAGGATATTGCAGTAGAGTAGGTTCCATAAGTTTAGTTTTCAAATACTGGAACGCATTTTGACACTCATCTGTCCATTGAAAAGGAACATTCTTTTTACATAATCTTGTTAAGTGCGCGAATAGTCAGCGAAATTTTTTATAAAACGTCTATAATATTTACAAAATGATACAAAACGGGTAGCACTGTCCGCGTTGTGTGGTACTGGGTAATTCTTACATCGTATTTCTTCTCGTCGAGAAGTATTCCTTTATCAGTGCATTTATGACCTAGAAAAGTCACCTCATGCATAAAAAATGAACATTTTTCTGGATGTAACTTCAGGTTGAATTTCCTACATTTCTCAAAAACATCTGTTAAGTTTCTAAGCATATGTTTTTGGAACAACCAATTACTGTTAAGTCATCCATATAAGGGAATGCTTAAGAAGGCTCTAGTCCAGAGATTGCTATAGTCTTCATTCTTTGAAAAGAGTTAGGAACTATCTTCAATCCAAAAGGTAATCGCCTGAAGCGATATGAGCCATTGCTCATTGAAAAAGACGTTATATCTCTAGAACTTTTTTCTAGTTCGATTTGATGGAATCCTGACATTAAGTCAAGACTTGAAAAATATTTAGCGCGACCTAGTTGATCTAAAATATCATCAATTCGAGGTAAAACAAATTGATCAGATAGTAACTTTATATTAATCTGGCGATAGTCATACACTAGCCGCCATTTCTTTACATCTGATCCAGGAGAAGATTTCTTAGGGACAATTAATAATGGGCTGTTATATTCAGCCACCGATGGTTCAACGATTCCGTCGGAAATTAATTTTCCTACTTGTTTTTGTATTTCATCGACTTGACTGTGTGTGCTTCGATAATTTTTTATGTA
The DNA here is from genome assembly GCA_008042485.1 of Drosophila mayri. Taxonomy (NCBI): domain Eukaryota; kingdom Metazoa; phylum Arthropoda; class Insecta; order Diptera; family Drosophilidae; genus Drosophila; species Drosophila mayri. The sequence goes on along the minus strand of VNJN01000910.1, from coordinate 2,652 downwards.
AACGGGTTCACTAGCTTTTAATCTCAGCTTCTGTTTATAGAAGTTGTTTGTGGTTATCGCTTCGGTTTCCAATCCGAAAACACATAATTTAGTGAGTTGCGACTTAAATTGTGGAGGGAAATTTACTGAGAGTTGGGATAATACAGACTTTTCTCTGTTTTCTAGTGTGGGTTTGACTACATCGTAAATCGAAAGCGATTCATACGTTAACGTATCTATGGTGACTACTTTGTCTGTATTTGTAGTATTTAGTAGCCTTATAAAAGCATTATTAGATGTTGCTATGGTATTTGCAATGTAAATACCATGATGAATTTCCTGATTTGGAATTAATACACTTTCTTCATTTCAAATGAGCTTTATTATCCGAATGCTGGATCTTGCTGGCAGAAGAATTGAATTGTTGCCAGTACTGTGAGTTAACGGTACATAAATTGGAAAATTTAAATTATCAGGCCGTATTATAAGCCAATCTTCAGATGGCATGAAGTCTAACTTACAGTTGTATATCTTTAAAAAATCAATACCTTATATTCCATCACATGTGTAAAGATGCACTACGATCGAGATATGAACTCAGCGGCCCAGAGTCAGAAAATGGAGGGGGCTATGGTTGGCGAGGTTTTTAGGGGTGGGTTTTGACCAAAATAACTGCCTCTTCCGATAGCCCACGCTGGGCGGGATCGCGCTACCGGCCCTGGAGTTTCCCAGCGGCCGGACCCTCCCCTAAAGACTAGAGCAGAAGCCCGGGGTGACCCAGCAGCCCGCTTCCGCGCCCGCAACCCAAAGCTGCCGCGGCCCGGCGGCTTCACTGTGGTATCCCAACGGCGGGCCGTCGCTTTCTCCTAAATATGCCCCTTGACTCGTAATTTTCTAGCGGCGGCGCCCGGCTAATCCCTGTGGCGCATACTGAGACTGGGCAAGACGGCTGGGAAGGGTCCCGCAGCCGCCGCCTGCGTCTACGTCCGGAATTTAACCCAGCAACGTGACGCTCCTGTCCCCGTCCTGCCCAAATCAATGCCTGGAATTACCCAACGGCAACCGAGGTGGGGAGGAGGGGGCCCAGTGTGGGTGCCCGCTCCTTTAACGGCTGCGCTGTCACGATCGATGGCACGTTCCGTTCCGCATTCCATGCATTCATTTGCATGGCGAGCTTTTCGTCTCGCTCTCTCTTGGGCAGCAGGTGGTCCATGCAAATTCCGTTTTTGCATTCCGCCGCTCTGTCGGCGCCTGCGCCGCGGGTCTCTCCCCGGTTCGCGCTCTCTGGCCTCTTCTGCCGGCTGCTGATTGGCGGATCTCGTATTCCAGCCACTGCATCGTCATTTCCTCTCGTTCCTTGAGGATGTTGCTAACGGTGCGGGCAATGTTGCCCGTGACGTCAGGACTGGTGTGGCCGAGGTGTGGGCCCGGCCCTATGATTGTCTAATGCCTATGGCCCCAACAGATATTTACACTTATTCTACTCTTATACCAAATCTTAGCCTACTATTTATATTTGTTTACTTCATTTTTACATATTTGTTCCATATTTACATTGTGTCTACTCGTGGCGGCGTCCACCTCGTGACCGTCGTCACACATGGAATAGGGAATTGTTCGGTCACGATGTTAAAATCGTGTGGAATTATGTATTTTGTTGTCTGTATTTCAACAAAAACTAAACCTTTGGATTTAGTTATTTCTTGACTTATCCCTTTTATGTCTATAATACATTTACCTTGGATGTCATGAAAGATATCAGAAGTTTCTTTTAATATGGGTATATCTGCGCCTGTGTCAGAGAGACAAGTTCTTTTCCTGTAGCTACGTTAATAAATTGGACGAATATATTCTGACTGAGAACTCTCTGAGTAAACTCTCTCATCGTTTACTGCTGAGGATTTAAAGGGTTCTGCGAGTTTTCCGATACATCTTGGGTAACTCTTACATTGTTGTTATTGTTTCCGTTACCGTTGTTGTTTCCCCACGGCTATTTCCGCCGCGGCTTTTTCCATTACGCTTGTTATTTCTATAATAATTATTATTTTGTTTATAATTATTATTATTATTATTACGGTAAGGTTTAGGTGAGGGGCCCTCTGTGCCGCCTTGGCTCACCGGAACTTAAGAGCGCACCCGCGCTCGTCCCTCTTTTGTGCTCAGGGCCTCGGGTCCGCCGTCGCTGCTCCCGCTCTCGCGCTTGGCCTTCCGCCGCTGGGGCCCGCTCCCATACTGTTAAGCTGAGCTTATCGGTCCGGAGCGCGGCCCTTATGTTAAGCTAAGTTAGTTAATGTATGAAGTCGAATGAAATACATGCGATAGCACTGGAATTCCGCCATCGACGCCCCCGACTTCTTTTCTTCATTCGATTCCGATCGCCCGGTGCGTTTTTCCTGGAAATCTTTTTGCGGAACCAGCGCCCCCCTTCACATTTTGGTCCTTCGAGCCGGATTTTTTTGTGGATCAGCAGTTCCCGGCATTGGTCCGCCAAAAGATAAGTACGACATTTCTCCGTCTTCGTCTAGCTGTCGGTCTTCAGCAGTGGTCCGAACATTAAATTTCGTTCACACTGCTGTAAGATTTGTTTTCCTTCCGTGTCAGCTCCAGTCCGAGTTTTTCGACACAACGGCAGCAATTTCTATTCTACTTCGCCTTCAATCTGAAAATTTTTCA